>SJYT01016100.1:0-269220 GCA_006410635.1 Cephalophus harveyi | reverse complement strand
CGACAGCCCCCCCCCCCCCCCCCCCCCCCCCCCCGCCAAGGCATTTACTCATCCCAAAGAAAGCGTCTGTAAGGGTACAGTGCAAGATCCCGGCAGACACCACCTGAGCGAGGTCACTGGTCTCCAGCAGTCAGGACACCAACATCCAGAGCCCACTGATGCGACGCACAGAGGAGGACCCAAGATCAGCTCCTGAGTGTCTCAAAAACGCAGTGACCTCACTCCACTTGTGAAAACAGTGTCAGTCAAACCCAGACTGAAGAACATAGTGCAAAACAACTGATGCTGCTGCCGCCGAGTCGCTTCCGTCGTGTCCGACTCTGTGCGACCCCACAGATGGCAGCCCACTGGGCTCCGCCATCCCTGGGACTCTCCAGGCAAGAACACTGGAGTGGGTTGCCATTTCCTTCTCCAATGCAGGAAAGTGAAAAGTGAAACTGAAGTCGCTCAGTCGTGTCTGACTCAGCGACCCCATGGACTGCAGCCCACCAGGCTCCTCTGTCCATGGGAGTTTCCAGGCAAGAGCACTAGAGTGGGACGCCATTGCCTTCTCTGAAATAACTGATGAGTTGTCTTTAAAAGTGTCAACATCATGAAAGAAAAGGAAAAACTGAAGAACAGGGTAGAGAAGACTTAGAAAACAGCAGCCCCCGCCTGCAGGGCGTCCCAGCCACCGTCTGCATCCCAGCCCCCGCCTGCAGGGCGCCCCAGCCCCCACCTGCAGGGCGTCCCAGACTCCCCAGTAGCTGCCTAAAGCACTGGGCAGGTGGAACCCTATGTATGCCGTATTTCTTTCCTATACTTATACACCGAATGATAAAGTTTAATTTACAAATCAGGCACAGTAAGACGTTAATGACACTGACTAATAATAAAGCAGAACAATTGCAACAACATAGTAAGCTACGTGAATGTGCTCTCCTGCTTCCAGAATATCCTCTTGTGCGTATTCAATGCCTTTTCCATCCTAACTAAGCACTTACAGGCAGAGTGGCCATAACTTGTGACTGTAACAGCAAAACTGGCATGAATTTCTTTTACCTTCTCAAGTCCATGGAAAGAAGTCCTTTACAACTCTCCTTTGTCACATTCAAATTACCTTCATCACTAGTCATGTGCGTGGGAGCCATTATTAATTAAAATAAGGGTTACTTTAACACAGGCAACACAGTACCTCAAGAGCTGATCTGATACCCAAGCCAGTCTACTAAGTGAGTAGGAGGCGGGACATCCTGGACGAGGGGATGGTCCACGTCCCAGACGGGAGGGAGCAGGGCGGTCCAAGATTCCATCACGCTACTCAGAATGATGTCAATTTAAAACTTAACGAATTTTTTTATTTCTGGAATTTTCCATTTAACATTTTCAGACTGCAGTTGACTACAGGTAACTAAAACTATAGAAAGCAAGCCACAGATAAGAGGGGACTACTGTAAATGCCACGGGGGACAGTGGGAAGATTCTGGAACAGAAAAATAACAGCAGAAAAACAGCTGGAATTAAAATAAGGTCAGTTAACAGTATTATACCAATATTAATTTCCTGGCTTTGATAATTTTCCTATGGTTGCATTGTATGATTATATAATATCATTACAATAAAGGGAAGTTAGGTGAGTTATACACAGGAATTCTCAGTACTATTTCTGCAACTTTTTTACATGTCTAAATTAATTTGAAATAAAAGTTTTTAATGAGACAATATCAAAAAGGTAAACTAAAAGAAAGTGCATCACCATGCCAGTGAGCTATGAACCCAGAAACAGAACAGAAACAGAACTTTGTCAACGGTGAGCAAAGTCATGTGACTCTGCTCCCTGCCTGCATCTCCTCCACTCCCTGTCCTTGCTGCCCCATCCCTCAGGGGCAGGATGGGGACATTACACACAGTTGAATGGCAAAGAGGGGCATATATTGTAATGATTTTCTGAAGGCCCACTCCTGACACGGAGGAAAAAATTCACATGCTACCCGCAGATCCCATAAAGATAATTCTCCTGTGAAAATCAGAGATTGGAGGGGTGGGGGAGAGGAGGGTGTAGGAAGAGAAAAATTATATTCATTTGCCAAGAAGATTTGACAATGTTTTTGTGTAAATTATGGAGAAAGTGATAATCTGGGGAAATGGCTAGAATCTGAAACTTTATCAATATCTTCACAATAAACTACTTTAATAAAAATTTAAACATTATTTTGTCTTTCTTTTAAAAACATTGAATTAATAAATTAATCATGTCTGTAAAAAGGGAAAGTCAACTTTAACTCACACTTTACAGAGTCTTCCCTGGTAGCTCAGACAGTAAAGAATCTGCCTGCAATGCAGGAGACCTGGATTCGACCCCTGGGTTGGGAAGATCCCCTGGAGAAGGGAACAGCTACCCACTCCAGTATTTTGGCCTGGAGAATCCCACAGACAGAGGAGCCTGGCAGGCTACATACAGTCCATGGGGTCACAAACAGTTGGACACGATTGAGCGACTTTTATTTCACTTCACTTTCACTTTACAGAAAGGAAGACTCATGGTGCAGCCTTAAATTATTTTGGCATACAAGAAATATAATGTACAACAAACACCCTGTGAACAAATAATCACATCAAACAGGCATAAAGAATCCAGGGCACTTAGAGGGGAAGGACAACCTGACAGGAGAGAAAGAACAAGGGCCTCCGAGTAAGACAGAGCTGAGATCAGACTTTATCTCTGCCACTTACTGGCTCCTCGACCCCAAGCACGTTTTGTAACAATGAATTTTAATCATCTTGCTTGCAAAATGCTAAAAGTATCACTTAACTCATTGTACTATAAAGATTAAATTACCTAATCTGGCAAATCACTCAATGCCAACTTTTCGTATTTTACTGTTAAAAAGGCATTCTCTGAAAACATACCGATTGAAGTTAATATCTGGATAACTGGAATACTCTGATTTCATCTTAGCATTGCGCCGTGGAAATGTGCAGAAGAAAGCATTAGCTAAAAGACTGGCAATCTGTTCCTGTGACATTGTGATGGAATGATTCATCTTCTGTTTCAGGAGCGGTATTGGCTGATAGAGGAAACAAAAAATACAGACAAGAAGAGCAATAATTAGTTTAGCAATTTCAAAAGCAGAGGCACCAAATTGCATTTGCTAAATTAAGGTAGGAATAATTTCAGGACACTCCTGAATCCCTAAATCAGCAATACAGTTGAAGTCAAGGGCAGTTCATTAAGCATGATTGGGAAAATGTACTTGTTTGACAAAGTGCAGATTTCTAATCAATAATAATGACAGTGAAGAGAACACAAACATTACTTGTATTAGTGACAAACAAGATTCCTTTAGCAAGTAAGAAGTAAAAACACATTACCTTGTAATGAAAAATTAAAACAAAGGATGGAAGAGAAAAATGTAATCTTGAGGTTGGCTATTATTGCATATGCTAAATTTTGTTTTCATTTAAAGATTATTGGACAGACTAATTTTTCTATTTCAGTCCAAAATAAAATGATCTATGGAAAATAAATTCATAAATAAGTACTTTCCTTCTAATTCTGAATCACACTTCACATTGACAATTTAAAAGACCCAAACCTAATTTTATTAAAGCAATTAATGGAAAAGGCGTGTACAGATTTATTTCCATATAACTTGCAACAACATAGGCATGTCCTACATAACCAAGTTCAGGAAGATGCAGGACATTTTTCCCTCAAGCTTTTTATGTCTGATATGTCTTCAAGTTGTACCAAATCCAAGTTAACTTACCTTTTATTAGCATATTCTATATGAGTATTGTGTTCAGTGGGTTTTATTTTAAATGTTTAAACTGTATGGTTTTAAAGACATGCTGGGAAAGCCAATTTACATATCAGTTGTTAAATTTCAAAATGCTCCAATATGATATTTAGAGGTGCTTTCTCCCTTCAATAAGACCCAGAAAGAATCTTGGATATTTGCATTAATCTCAAAACAGGCAGAGAGAACTGTCCTGCTCATATTATAGGAATCAACACTAATATGTACAATATTATGAATGCTAATATGATTAACTCATTAACAACATAAACAATTTAACTTGCCAAAGATATATTTAGATAACAAACTGAAACGTGAACTTTCACAGCAGAGGTTTACTTTGTAGTCGAGGATGGAGGACAAAACTAGAATGCTCTCCCCGTTAGTACACTAATGGAAGGAGAGAGAGCTTTAAGCCCGGAAAGAGGAGGACAGCCATGAGTCTGATTTTGGTTCCACCACCCGAGTTGTTACAGATTACAAACCTGGGTGCTCTTGAATCCATATCCCATTAAATACACCTTCTCTCTAAAGCATGAAGGAAAGAGCAGAGGAGAGAGTGATTCCTATCCACAGGCTGTGCTGTGCTGAGTCACTCAGTCGTGTCCGACTCTCTGTGACCCCAGGGACTGTAGGCCACAGGCTCCTCTGTCCATGGGGATTCTCCAGGCAAGAACACTGGAGCGGGTTGCCATGCCCTCCTCCAGGGAATCTTCCCAACCCAGGGATCAAACCCAGGTCTCCCGCAATGCAGGCGGATTCTTTACCATCTGGGCTACTAGGGAAGCCCAAGAATACTGGAGTGGGTAGCCTATCCCTTCTTCAGGGGATCTTCCCAACCCAGGGATTGAACCAGGGTCTCCTGCATTGCAGGTGGATTCTTTACCAGCTGAGCTACCAGGGAAGTCCCCAAAACAGACTATATTCTGTCAATTATGAACTACAGTGAATTAAAGAAGCATTTAGTTAGGCACTATGGAGAAGGAAATGGCAACCCACTCCAGTACTCTTGCTTGGATAATCCCATCGACAGAGGAGCCTGGCAGGCTACAACCCATAGGTCACAAGAGTCGGACATGACTTTGCACCATCTTTCTTTATCTTAGACCTTGGGAGACAAACATGATCTCCCTTCAGGAAGAATATAATCTAGGGAAGGAGATATATAAAGACATAAATTACAAAATAATGTGCTAGGGATGATCTGAATGATACAGGAATGATTAACTTTGGCTGGGAGAGGTAGGAAAGTCTTCACCAGGGGCAGAGTCCAAGAGGTACTGATAAATTTTATGACCCAGGGGAAAAACCAAGGAGGAAGAGAGAAAAGACCGAACATGAAATATAAGCAAGCAAATAACTTGCAATATAAACAAGAAGAGTTGTAAAATGGACTAATGAGGTGAAATTATTGCTATAAAATTGGAAATGTCACAATATAACGCTAACAAATATGGCACACTGGAAAACACTCAACATTTGGAATCAGGTATTTGGACATGGCTTCTGGTTACCCCAAAGACTATGTTTGTGTTTCCTGGGGTGTTCCAGTGACAGACTGCCATGTGTGGGGCCATCCTACGCCTTCAGGAACTGCTCCACCCTAACCACCCCTAGGGCTCCTGGGGATCACCCCCGTTAGCAGAAACCTGGCGAGCACGCATGCAGCCGAGGGGCTGGCCCTAGAAATCAAAGACAGAGGCAAACTCAAGCACTGCTGCGAGGAATGGAGAAGGACAGTTATGAGCAATAAACCAACGATCTCTTCTAATTGTCTGAAAATACAGTCTACAGATTCTCTGATAATCCCCCTCCTGAGAGGCAGAGTATGAGCTAGATGTGGTGACGAAATTCTAATAGAGAGGAAAAAATAAAGAAAGAGACAGCGTGTACCCTCAGAGACAAGGCCAAAAACGGCTCTGACCCTTCCTCCCTCTCTTTTCGGTGGCTTTTTCTGGGAAAGTCAGCAACCATGTCATGAGGACACCCATCAACCTAGAGTCCCGCAAGGAAGTCAGGCCTTCTGCCAGCAGCCATGGGAGCGAGGTGACCGAGACGCGGCCCCCCAGCCTCAAGCCTGAGGACGGCCGCAGGGCTGGCCGCGACCTTGACGGCAGCCAGGAGAGCGCCCCGGTGAGAGCCAGTCAGTGAAGCCGCCCCCAAACTCCCAACAGAATCTGAGATAATAAAGCTTCTTGCTTTAAACCACTAAATTTTAAGGTAGTTTGCTATGTAGCAATAAATAAAACAAAACAGCACAGATTCTTTCATTTTAAAAGTTAAGACTGTATCATGGTTAATGGGAACAGTTTCAGTTTGCAAGGTGAAAAATTTGGGAGGTGGACGATGGTGAGAGTTGCATAACAGTGTGAATACATATACTTAGTGCCACTGAACTGTACAGTCAAGTATGGTTCTATCACAATAAAAAACATTTAAAAAACACATACATAAAAAAGGGGAAAAAAGAATGTACGGTGAATTCATTTGCTTTACAGTGGGGGAGAGAACAGGAGGGAGCAGGTATTAAACCATTCTGAAGATAAAATGTTCTAAATCGACTAGTATGTTTTGAAATACTGACTATCCTTTTTTGAAAGTTAAAGGCTGTTTTAAAAACAGAAACAGAAGTGTGAGTAAGCAAACACCAACACTGTGAACCGAAGCTCGGAAATTGGGTGCTGCATTTTTAATGGCCTCTCACAGCGCTCTCCATAACCTCTAACCTTTTCCCCAGTAGAGCAAAATTATCAGACTCCGAGAAAAACTGTTTCCATCTCTCTCTTCTCTCTTTGACCTTGATAATTCAAGTTTAAACAAGATTCAACTGTGAGTCTCAAGAAAGCTATGGAAGAAGAAGTCATTTCCACCAACCTGGGTACAAATATTTGGCAGACAGAGTGCAATTTTCACCATATCAGGCAAAATGGACTGATATAAGTGTTGAGCTTCTGCTTCTTCTAGTACCTGAAAACCAACAAAATATGTTACCAGTGAATAATAACCAATGAACAAACATCTGTCCTTAAAATTAAACTACATATCTGCTTTTCAGAGTATCCCATAAAAAGGCATATAATCATCATGGAATACACGCAAAAGTGTAACAACAGGTACAGTAAGGAACTTATAAGTTGATTTCCAAATGTATGTAATTCACATTAATGTCCTCTGAAAAGGAATGAAGTATCCCACAGGTGAAATCTCTCTCATATCACATCCACAACTAAATAAAATATCTGCAAATGAAAAGCAGTACATTCTGCCCTTGGTTACTTCAACTAAAAACTATTAGACCACCAAGAATTCTTCGGAAGCCCTCAAGCTTCTGTAGCCTGTAATTTAAATAACTCACCATAAAAGCCACACATTGTTTCAGAGCAACTTTTACGTGTCAAATCTCATCTACTGGATAGTAAACAAAAAGTTCCAGGTGACTTAGAATTTTCCTTTCACAGGGACCTTTAGGAATTTAAAACCACAATTTCCGTATCATAATTTGAAGTACAAGAAAAAAGATACGGCCCATTTTTGTCTTATAATTTCCCATCTCTTCAATGCTTTAGAAATTACTTTAGTCTATTTAATCCAATTTTTCTCAAAACATCAGAGCAATTCTTTCAAAACAGTGAAAATGAAAACACTCTTAATTTAGATATTCTATATATACAGTCAGGATTAAACCATGTATCTATCTGAAATCACATCTGAACTAGATAGATGAGGTCTCAGTTATAATCCAGTCTGATCCTGTCATTATTAAAAAGAAAACTGAGGCCAAGGAGGTTACCCTCATTATCCTAGATTGAATATGTGAATTAGCAACTAAATCAGAACTAGAACCCAAGTGTTCTGGCCTATACTCCACGGCTCTTCCCCACTTCTCTATGTTACCGTGTTTGCGACTGATGAGGATATAGACTCTTTAAAAATATCTGGATTCCCTTAGCTAAGAGGAGCTGAACTGAAATAAATATGCATTTGTCTACCTACAGCTACACACTGTATGTGTGTAAACAGAAAAAGTAGCAAAGATAATTGACATTCACCTTGGTTTTACAAAGAAGTTTTACTATTGAGAATTTTCTTTATACCAAAGCTTTAAAACTCAAACCTATGTGCAACTCCTTCTTTAAATTAGGATAATGGGGAAACATACCCAAAATGAACAGAAAGATATTTACAATTCAGAGAGTGTAGGATTCCACTAATCACAGGTCTATTAAAAAAAAACTAAGCAAGTTAAGAACACAAGACAATTACTAACTCTGGAGAAAACACAAAGTTGTACAAGAGTAGAAAAGGAATCATATATCAGATATGAATAGTTTTTACCATCGTACTAAAAACCCAGAATACTGATCTAACTGAAATGAATATTTTACATATAGTGGAAAAGTGGGAAACGGAAATGAGGCTGTGTTAGAGGTGATAGGGTTAGGTAAACAACAGATAAATCCAACAGATCTCTAACAGGAAGTAAACACACTAAAAAGAATAAAATAAAGGCTAAAGAGGGTTCAAAGCCTCTTCGTGATAAGCCTCTTTAATGCCAATAAAGGGCTTCCCAGATGGCGCAGTGGCTAAAGAATCCACTTGCAAGGCAGGAGACAAGGGTTCCATTCCTGGGCCAGGAAGATCCCCTGGAGAAGGGCGTGGCAACCCACTCCAGCATTCTTGCCTGGGGAGTCCCAGGGACAGAGAAGCCAGCGCGCCACAGTCCACAGGGCGGCAAAGGGTTGGACGCGACTGAAGTGACTGAGCACAAGCAATGCCAATAAAAAGAAACTTAAATTTAAAAAGTCAAACAATAGGAAGCACTCGACTCCTTTAGAATCCTAACGCAAGCAGTGAAGATGCTTGCTCTCCTGTACCTGAAGATGCATAAAATACAGTAATGCACTTAAGACATTCAAATTCTGCTTATTCCTAATTTCTCTCTTTGCTTTTGAAGACATGGTGGAACAATTAGAGAGTCACAGGGAATTGTGAAAATAACAGAGAGGCCAGCTTACTCTTCGCCCAGTTCCCCTTAGTGGCTACGTTCTGCATTAACGCAGCACAATATCAGGCCAGGAAATTAATACTGGTACCCTACGTGTATACCTTCTATGCTCCTTTATCACACGTGCATTTGTTTAGCCACTATCAGAATCGAGATACAGAAGTGCTCCACTACAGCAAAAGTCCCCCTCGTGCTGCTAATCCATAGTCACACCCTCCGTCCAACTATCCCCACACCCTAGGAAGCACCACCCTGCTGTCCATCTCTGTAATTCTGTTGTTATACAAATGCGATCATATGGCATGTGTTCTTTAAAGACTGACTTTTTATTCACCCAGTTTAACATTCTTGAGATCTATTCAAGTTCATGCCTGTACCAAGAGTAACTCCTACTGCTGAGTATTATTGCAGAGTATGACTGAAGTGAAGTGAAGTCCTTCAGTCGTGTCCGACTCTTTGCGACCCCATAGACTGTAGCCTATCAGGCTCCTCCGTCCATGGGATTTTCCAGGCAAGAGTGCTGGAGTGGATTGCCATTTCCTTCTCCAGGGCATCTTCCTGACCCAGGAATCGAACCCGGGTCTCCTGCATTGCTGGCAGACGCTTTACCATCTGAGCCACCAGGGAAGCCCAGAGTATGACTATACCACCACGTGTTTAACCACTTGACCTGCTGAGCGGCATTGTGGTGGGTTTCAGGTTTCGGCTATTACAAACAAAACCGCCTTTCACGTTCACCTGCCTACACTGTTATGTCTGAACATGGAACAACAGACTGGTTCCAAATAGGAAAAGGAGTCCGTCAAGGCTGTATATTGTCACCCTGCTTATTTAACTTATATGCAGAGTATATCATGAGAAAGGCTGGACTGGAAGAAACATAAGCTGGAATCAAGATTGCCGGGAGAAATATCAATAACCTCAGATATGCAGATGACACCACCCTTATGGCAGAAAGTGAAGAGGAGCTGAAAAGCCTCTTGATGAAAGTGAAAGAGGAGAGCGAAAAAGTTGGCTTAAAGTTCAACATTCAGAAAACGAAGATCATGGCATCTGGTCCCATCACTTCATGGGAAATAGATGGGGAAACAGTGGAAACAGTGCCAGATTTTTTTAGGCTCCAAAATCACTGCTGATGGTGACTGCAGCCATGAAATTAGAAGACACTTGCTCCTTGGAAGAAAAGTTATGTCCAACCTAGATAGCATTTTCAAAAGCAGAGACATTACTTTGCCAACTAAGGTCCGTTTAGTCAAGGCTATGGTTTTTCCTGTGGTCATGTATGGATGTGAGAGTTGGACTGTGAAGAAGGCTGATCGCTGAAGAATTGATGCTTTTGAACTGTGGTGTTGGAGAAGACTCTTTAGATGGTGATGAACAGGGAGGCCTGGCGTGCTGCGATTCATGGGGTCGCAAAGAGTCGGACACAACTGAGCGACTGAACTGAACTGAACTGAAGCAGCTTACAGTGTGTCGTTTTTTAATCCACTCTGTAAATCTCTGTCTTTTAATTGGTGAACTTTGATCATTTACATTTAATCACTGATATGTTAGAACTTATTAATTTTTAATTTTCTTTTCATTTTACCTGCTTTCGTTTCCTTCATTCCTATGGGTCACCCGAATATCTTTCAGAATCCCATTTTCATTTCTCTAAACTGCGCTTGAGCACATCTCTTTGAAGAGATGCTTCTAATTGGCTGCTCTAGGTATCTCTTTATATATGGTTTATCACTATTCATCTTGGTGCCAACACTTCACATGCTGCAGTACAGAAACATTACCTGCAAGGCCCTTTACCTGTCCCCATTATAATTTTAGTATTTCTTTACATACACTGAGAACCACATTTGATAGTGTTAAAATTTTTGAAAACAGCAAAACAGAAAATGACAAACACTATTCAGACAACTCAAGAAGAAAAGGCTACTAGATTTACTATATTTTTACTCTTTCTACTATTTTATCTTCTTTCTTTATATCAAGATTCCATCTTTTACCATTTCCTTTCTGTTTCAAGAAATTCCTTCACACGTTCTTTCAGGACAGATCTATTAAGGACAATTTGTCTTCCTTTCCTTCATCTGAGAATGTCACTGTTTGTTCTTTAGTCCTGAACCATATTTTCAACGGATGTACACTTTCTCTGCTGACAGTTTGTTCCTCTTACTCCTTCAAAAATATTGTGTCATTTCTCTCTGGCCTCCGTGTTATCTGATGAGAAATTCACTGTCATTCAAATAGTTTTTGCCCTACAGGAAATGTGCCATTTCTTACTGAATGCTTTCAAAATTCTTTTCTTTGCCTTTAGTTGGAATAAGTTTGACTATGATATATCTTGGCATGGATTTCTTTGGGTTTCACATAAGAGGCTTGCTCAGCTTCTTGACGTCTTTTATTAAGTTTGGGAAATTTTCAGCTATTATTTCTAGTTTCCAGTTGCTATTTTTCATTATTGTTGTTTTCTCAGCCCTGTCGCTTTTTCCTTCTCTCTTTCAGTACTGAAAAGGCATGACTGTTAGATCTTTTTAAACAGTTCCAAAGATCCTTAAACTACTTTTTCAGTCTTTTTTTTTATGTTGTTCAGACTGAGTAATTCTTTTGCTCTGTCTCAAGTTCTCCTATTCTTTCCTCAGTCTTCTCCATTCTCCACTGAGCCCATTCCACTGCATTTGTTTAAAAAAAAATCAGGTATTATTACTTTTCGGTTCTGAAATTTCCATCGGTTCTTCCACACAGCTCTGTTTCTGCGGGGGCTGCTGTTTTTTGTTTCAGGCAGGTCTGTAACTGCTCACTGAAGGCTGCACTGGCGCCCTCGTCGGATAATTCCAGCGTCTGTGTTGTCTCAGGGTTGGTGTCTGCTGACCGTCTTCACATTTCAGTTGAGGTTTTCCTGCTTCTCGGTAGAGTGACTGTTACTGAAACCTGGGTATCTGGGGAATTGTTTTGAGACCTTGGATCTTTTCAAATCTGTTTTCGCAGGTCTTCTGTGACACAGGAAGGAGGAGCCAGCTCACTGCCATCCGTCAGGAGCGAAAACTCTGCCACCCTCCGTAACTGCCAGGGCGGGGAGGGGAGCCGCACCTTGATACCTCTGGAGCGGGGCGCGCTGCAGAGGGTGAGAGTTCTGGCTCCCCACCAGGCCTCTGTTGATACCACCCTGGTGCCAACAGCCCCACAGACTCTAGCTGGTTAGTCTAACTTCACCTTTCAGCTATATTTAGAAGGAGGGATAAAGAGAAGTGTCTATCCAAACATTCTTAACCTAAAGACACTTGACCTTAAGTGACTGAAGAGGCTGACAGCTTCTCCTTTCGGTACCTGTCCTTGTCTTTTAAAACTGACACATGAGGAGCTGCAGCCACGCTTTGCTGACCGTCACAAGCTTTAAAATATGACTTATTTATCTGATGAAGTATCATTGCACAGGACTTCTTCACAACTGTCAACACTTCAGACCTATGTCTAATGTGGCTTTGAAAATACAAATGAGATCATAAAAAATGTCATTTGAGAACGTAACCAACCCAACTACCATTTCAGATGGAATGCATAATTTAAAAAACTAGTGTGATCTTATGCCCTCCCATATATTATTAGCATCTTCATGCAAATCTTAACTTTTTACAAATTGATATTTTTTTAATATAAATTTATTTATTTTAATTGGAGGTTAATTACTTTACAATATTGTATTGGTTTTGCCATATATCAACATGAATCTTATTAATCCACGTAATTTATTAATCTATACAATGCAAACCAAGATATAAGTAACAAAAAGCCTTAAAAATTTAAATCATTGCCTAACTTCAAGGGAAGTAAGAGGCTTAACCATAAATATTTGTATCATATATTATATTACTTATAACAATAATGCTGAAGATGATCATGAAGAAATTAAGCATTTACATGGTGATAAATGGAAAGCTTCATCAATTCTTCCTGCCCTCTACTGGACAGTCTGCACAGATAGTCACATATGGCAACTGTTTCTGTGTGTGTGTGTGTGTGTGCGCCCGCGTGTACATACTGTCACTGTATTCTCATCCCAAAAGCTGAGTATGTGTATGCTTCATTCAGAATTGATACAAAGATTGTGACGCTGTCTTACCCATTTCCGCCCTTCTATAGGTCTCCACTCGACCGGACAGTAGCTGTTGAAGCGTCTGTTATACGCCAGACACCGTGCCAGCACCGCCAACAGGACGTAAACAACGCTGGGCGTGACCACGGACCTCGGGACTCTCAGCGCAGGAAGGCCTGCGCTCTTCCTGGGACCCCTCAACACATCAGCCCTCACCTTGAAGGACAGTAAGTACTGCAGTTTCGTCACAGTGACCCTGAAGAAGCCATGTTTCTTCCTCAGCAGACAGAAGCACGGACAAGCGACTCAGACAGAGCGACTGGATTTGCCAGAGGTCAGAGCACGACGAGGACTCAGCCACCCGGCAGCGCGCACACAGAAGACAGAGCTGCTTCCCCAGAAGGCCTGGTCAACCAAAGCAGTCCCCGAACGGGGCTCCAGCGCTAAAGACACGCTCACATGCGGCTAAGCACAGAGCCCGGTTCCCAGCAAGTACTAAACACACAATCCTACAGAATTTTGAATGAGTAAGTGAAAACTGTAGCCAGTAAAATCAGCAAAATAGTGTTATGTTAAAAGAGGGGGAAATTTCCACAGATCTGCTTCCTCAGTTCATAGGAAACAGCTTTTGAATCAGTCAAATATCAACAGATATAATAAACACTTCAAGTCACACCATTTTATCTACTGATGTGTATACAAGTAGATCCTAGTAAAAATGTTACAAGTTACTAACATTCTTTAAGAAAAAATTTCAAAGAAGTTTATATAAGAAGTCTAGAACATGAAATTTTACTAATATTTTTTAATATAAAAAGTATTTCATCCCAAAATCTAAATAGAGAACAGAAAAAACTCATAGCCCTACGATCCTCAAGTTAATATAACCATTTAAGTTTTTGTTATGCTTAGGTACTTATCTACCTTCTAACACAGAAAAAATCACTTAAAAGCACATTATTCTAACAATTGTATAATTTTTCCATTAGACAAAAGAACTTTCCACTTTGCCATCACCAGAAACAACATGTTTGTTTAAAAAATCGTGTACTTTCACTGTAGAAAATGAATATAAACAAAAAGAAAACATATACAACCCACAAACCCAATATCAAGTTATATACTGATAACATTTTGGCATATATCTTTCTAGTTTGTATTCTGTTTTCATTTATATTGTGAACATTTTCTTGTATAAATAAATATAATCCTACATCACTATTTTCAATAGCTGAATATTGTAACTCAGACATACCATAACTTATTTCCCTACCTAATTCTCTTATGATAGATTTATAGGTTGTTGCCAATTTTCCACTCTTATAATTACCATTGTAATGAATATCCTTATACACACCTTTCTGCCAACTATCTGAATGTCAATCTCTATAAGAGAAAATGCTATACTGAAAAACACAGGCTTTTTTTTTTTTAAGTTTTTTTATATATGCTACTAATTTGTATTCTGGTGCTGTATAAGAAAGTACTCAACTCCATATCTTACTTGAATTCTCACATTCTTGTTTTATTTGCAATTTGACAGACTAAACTGACACCACTATTATTTTTTATTTCTTTGATTATTAATGCTGCTGTACTTTTTATCCCCATGGATACAAACCCCTGTGATGAGCCTTAACCCTTCTTTTCCATTAATTTTTTAAGTAACATGTGAATACATTCTAGCTTACAAATGTCAAACAATGCAGACGAAGTCAAATCCTCAATTCCTATTCCTGTTGACTGTCCGAAGACTTAAACAGATGCTTGTCTTTTTCCCAGACTTCTTCTAAGCATTTCTACATATGTGCACACAGAAATTAAGATGTTACACGAATTTTTAAACTAAATGGTATACTATATATTTTTGCAACTTGTTTCTTGCTTTAAAAGAAAGTCATCTTTCCATGTAATAGAATGATAAACGCTATGCAGTATTTTCCACAGTATAGATATACAATTTTCTTAACCATTGCCAATGGGTGATAAGTACTTTTCCAGCATTATGAAAAATATAAAAAATATAGCAAAGCTAAAATAACTATACACTGTGGTTCTATGCTTAGTCATGTCCGACTCTTTGCAACCCCATGGACTGCAGCTCGCCAGGCTCCTCTGTCCGTGGGGATTCTCCAGGCAAGAATATGGAGTGTGTTGCCATGCCCTCCTCCAGGGGATCTTCCCAACCCAGGGATCAAACCCAAGTCTCCTGCATTGCAGACGATTCTTTACCATCTGAGCCACAAGGGAAGCCCAAGAATATTGGAGCGGGTAGCTATCCCTTCTCCCGGGGATCTTCCTGACCCAGGAATCGAACTGGGGTCTCCTGCATGACAGGCAGATTCCTCACCAGCTGGGCTACCAGGGAAGCACGCACATATCTATAGGATAGCACTTATTTTGGTTTATTAAAATTATTTATTTACATTTTTTTCCTCTCCTTCTCTAATTTGTGACACTGCAAATGGAAGGATTTGCATTTTACACATTGTGTATTCTGCTGCTGCTGCTGCTAAGTCGCTTCAGTCGTGTCCGATCTGTGCGACCCCGTAGATGGCAGCCCACCAGGCTCCCCCGTCCCTGGGATTCTCCAGGCAGAAACACTGGAGTGGGTTGCCATTTCCTTCTCCAATGCATGAAAGTGAGAAGTGAAAGTGAAGTCACTCATTCTAGTACCATGCATAAAATTTAGTACTCATTATTTGTTGAATAGAGCTGAGGAAAATTTTTAAATTACATTTTATCCTGTAAATATCAATGCAAAATAGAAAGCATAAAGATATCTGGTGAGGCTGAAGCTCAAAGAAGGGAAAGCCAATTTTTCCACATTCAAACTTAGTGGCATACACTGGGACTAGATGACAGAGCTTTTCTCCCCAGGTTCACCAGTAAGGGTAGTTCAGAGAGCAGAGCACTCAGCCAAGAAAGCGGGACAGAAGACTACAGTCACAGGCCGGACCTGCATCTACTTTTTGTATGAACATACTGAAATCCCCAAATTCTTTATGTCCTCATCCCTAATAAGGATAACTCGAACTCTGTTTAACTTACAGAGTTATGAAGGCTCAGATGTAACAGTGTGCAACAAATTCTAAAGACTCATATATAAATGCAAAGTATTATTATCTAATGGGCCAGTAATTTACAACATTTCTGGAGCCGCCTCTTTCTTTCAACACCCCCACATCAATTAACTGCCAAGTCCTGCTGATCGATCCAGCAGGGCCTCGTATATTCATCGCCTCCTCTTAATCACTACTAAACTACCCTGACTCAGCCCCTCATGCAGTCTCACCAAGATTACTACAATAATCTAACTGCGGCCCTGCTGCTAGCCCACCTTCAGTTTCAGCCCAAGTGCACCCCAGTGTGTCCTTGTTCCACTGGAAAGCTTTCAATGGCTTTTCCTTGCCTTTTCAGTACAGTATTAACTCCCTGAATTAATAATCAAGCTCCTGGCCCTAGATCCCTATCTAGTCTTACCACACACACACTCTCTCCCTCTCTCACAACCTTCTGTGCATTTTACATACTAGACGTCTCTGCAATTTACTCTTCTCTAGCACCTACATGTGCTTCCACAAATATAATCTGTGCTATGCCTAGATTATCCTTCCTACTCTAAACCTTACCTAGCTTTTTAATGTCTTGCTCAAACACCGCACTGCTTCAACATCTATCCAAACTGACTCACCAGCTACAAGGTATCTCTCCCTCTTATATAATTTAATTCTATGTTTTTTCATAAGACCCTTAAGGCTTCCTGCTTCATATTGTAGTTATTTATGGACATGTGTTCTAGTGCTTGTATGAAAGGAATACAAGACTGATACTAATCCACTATGCTGGAACACATTCACATGTAATCTTCTTGACAAAAATTTTTGTTAAATTAACTGACACTTTCTATCACAGCTAGGTAATTTTACAAAGCTTTTCCTCTTCCTTCTCTCTACTGCCTATAAGAATCTCCCTCACTTAGGACAAGGTCTTTTTTATTCCTTAAGTAAATTAAACTGCAATGAACTGAGTTTTCTATAATATGCCTCAAAAAACTTACTGGCACTAACTCAAGAGCTTCCCAAATCTGAAAGAGGTTCATATTTCAAAAATTAAAAAGAAAGAACATAAGTCAGAATTCTTAAGATCATGCAGATCCACCTATTCTTCAGGCATGGTTTTAGACTACAAAAATTAAACATTAGAGAAAAAAATAATTATAGCATTAAAATATGTAAGGATAAAAAATCGACTGGAGAAGGTGAATATTTCTAACATTTATTTGTGTGCGATTCAGGCTGACACTTTGAAGAGAAGAATGTGACAGCTTACAAGAAAACAAACTCACTCATTCACCTTAATTTCTGAAAGCTCATGCAAGTCTGACAGGCCAACCACAGGGTGATCTCTCATGTGTATCACCCATGACAATTACGGCTTCAATAAAAATGTTCTCCAAATTTTAATAAAGCCCAGCTGGTTTTCAGGAAATAGCCAGTCTAACATTTTCATATTTAAGAAGGCACACTTCACAAATTAGTGAGCTAATTTATGGACTTATAAATATGACTTTCAAAATTTTTATCTTATGGCAACAAAAGAGGTACGAAATGAAGGTGGTGGCAGAGGGCCAGGTGACCCGAAAGGCTGAGTGCTAACACGGGCCAGCAGCGGCCACTCCGGGGAGAGGACTGTGCTGAGAAGCATCCCAGCTCTCGATCGCCCTTTGCTTTGGTTTCCTCTTCAAACAGCTATTAAGAGCTTCCTAAGTAATTTTCAAAATGCTATGGACTCAAATCTGAGAGGCACTGATAAAAATCACAGCTCGTTACAAGCATGTGAAAAGGTTTGCTTTAAAGATAATACAGAAGAGTCTTTAAAGTATTTATCGTGTAACTTACACTGGAAACACCCTGTATTTGTCGTTACCCTGACAGTTGCTTAATATGGGACAAATCAGGCTGCTATACACTTTTCTCCTCCCCATTAGTGGCTGCCAGCAGGAGAAAAAGAGTGCTAAGCATCAGAAGCTCCTCTTATGCTTTCTCTCTCCCCCACGGGAAGGAAGGGTTTATTACTACTTGCAGCAAGTAAGGAGACTATCAGGGTCTTTCCCAAAGCAGTGTCTCTATAATCTCTTCTTATTCTTAATCTCCAATCCCATCACCAAACGCTCATCAGGCAGTAAATGGGCAAGTGGGGATGAAGTGAGAATGGGCTCTTCTGCAGGTCTTCGCTCAGCTCTGCTTCCACTCTCCCAATCTCTGTTCTGTTTCTTAGGATAGAACTGTGCGCTAATTTCTCATTTCAGGAAACTAGCCATCAGCAGCTTAAAACTCACAGGCTTTTATAGATGGGCATGGAAAATTCACCGTCATACACTCCAAAACTCAGATAATCAACAACTAATTTGGGAACAAGAATACTGTCAGCCAGTTCTTGAAACAAAATGTACCTCTAATCAAAACCAGTCACACCATTTCCTACACAAATTTCATTAGATTAAACATTAAGAATAAAATTGTGTAGGTTTATGACACATAAAGGAAGCTCTTCTCTAAACAGCAATCTCTTTTTTCATGCTAATAATAAAATGCACAAAGTGTTCTTGTCATAGGATAAAACATAGTAACACATCCTCATTATCCTCTGCCTCCTAGAAGAATTTACTTCTCGAGACTGTTACAGTAAATGATTATTCTTTAGGGAGAGATCCCAGACTAACACAAGATGCTCCGGTAGGTCTTTCTCATCTCTCACTCCTGTTACTGTACGACTACATGGCCATAAGCATCAATCATTTTAGCAAACACCACCAAACCACAAGGCTATTACACACACACCAACAGGTATTTTCAATACCTTACAGTCACACTATCATCTATCTTTTACAGATAGGCAATCACACTCAGCATGACAAGATTTCAGAGAAATAACTGATGGTTAATGTTAAGTTTTCTAGTCCTGAAAGCAAAATGAACTTAGTTTGTCTAAGTAATATAAGTGAACAATAATTTAGTTCTTTTACTACAGTCAACGGTTTTAAATGTAATAAAAATATTTTTGAAATATAAGAAATACTTTAAAGTTACTTATTTTTACTTCTAATTTTCAAGATAGTTCAATGATAGGTTCTCACACTCACACTAGGAAAATAATTTGCCATACCAACCAAGTAATGTGCGTACATACACACTGTAATGCTTAATCCTTAATTTATGTCTTAAATTATCCAATATGAATTAATGACCAATCCATAGTTTACTGTAAGGAATCCATCTGCAATGCAGGGGCTGCAGGAGCACACGTCAACCTTCTCCAGTATCCCTGCCTGAAAAACCGCATGGTGAGAGGAGCCTGGTGGGCTACGGTCCAAAGGGTCACCAAGAGTCGGACACGACTGAACGACTAAGCAGACACACAGGTTCTACTTCAAACTTCACTCTTATTAATTAGGCTGAAACCTATTTCCCAAAAGGTTTGAGGGCACCCCCTGGTGGCAGACTTTGGGGAGGAAAAAAGAAAAAAAAAAGCACAAACGCCATTACAAAGAAAATATCCTTTTAAGAAACTGACCAAGTTCTACTCAACAACTCAATTATTTCAATAACATCCAATCTAGAAAAAATTCAAAATATGATCAAAGAATGGTGCGTAATCTCTGGAGCTTCCTATAAGGAGATCTGACCAGTAGTAGCTTCTAGCTAGCAGGACTAGTAAGAAGTCAGAGGCAGAAGAAACCTTCAAGATAGTCTAGTCCAGGGCAGAACAGAGCACTGTCCAGGACGGCAGCCACCAGCCACACGTGTTGGCTGGGCACGTGAAACGCGCCTGGCGTGACTGAGCAAGCGCGTTTCAAGTTCTATTTCACTTTAATTAATTTTCACTTAGACAGTCACATACTATAGTCATAACAGTTGCTGGCCATTGTTTAGACAGCACGGACCTAGTCCTCCCTGCTACCCCACTCCACTGAAACAGTCACCGAGGAAGGCAAGGAAGCGTCAATGCGCCCAAACACGCCTACAGCTGGGTGGTGAAAATGCATACGACTAAGCCTGCGGCTATCTGTTTGCAGGATTTTAAACGCTCCTAATTTTAACCCATTACATCGGGTTACTTTTTGGTAACTGCAATTCATTTGAAAATACAGATGAATTTGAAAATGGTAAAATATTCTTTTTGAAATAAATTTTGGCTTTATAGCCTATAAAAACTGAAGAAATGTGACAACTGATATAGCATTTAGTTACAACAAATGAAATAGATTACGAGCTCAGGCTCAACTCAAGCTAGACTCTAGCTTAAGTCTTAATCTAGACTCAATCTAATGAATGTTATCTAGGACATTCGTTCTTTTCTTGTATACAGAGAATCCTGAACTGTGGATTAGCTGTGCTCAGGAATCCAACAAAGAGAACAGCCAGTTGACCCAGCCTCTCCTTTACAGTTAAGTCATACCGTTAGCAGTATGCTGACATTTAGTTCAAGCATATATTGAATGTCCACTTTACCCAAGACATCATATTGTGCACAAACACAAAGGTGGACAATGCAATTCAAGGTCTGTGTCCTCTAGAAACTGAGTACATTTTAGGGTAGAAATTCCATATAAACAGAAATAAGGGCCATAGGTACACGCCTCACCTCTTCTTTCTACCAAATGCCAGCCTCAAATGGCCAACTTCCGCTTCACACAAGTCGTTCCTAAATCTTTTCAACAAAAGACGAGGGCTTAAGATCCACATCTGTGTGTCTCCCTTAAATGCACTGAAGTTAAGCTTAAGAAGCACTAGCTGAGCATCAGCCGTAAGTTAGAGGACACTAAGATGCCCGGGAAACGTCAGCTTCATGCAGGACGCACACGCCTTACAGACAGGCCGTGCACCACGTGGCAAGGGCAAGGAGGCAGGCCCAGGTGCCACGGTGAGCACAGGAGAGAGTTTCAGGAGAGGCTGGAGGACAGAAGAGCTTGCAGAGGAGGTGGAGACTGAGCTCCGTCTGGAAGGATGGAGTAAGAGCAAGGCAGCGGCAGGCCAGAGGGCCATGAGCAGGGAGGAGTCACTAGAGTTCCAGGACTGGAGCAGGAAAGCGGCCAGAAGTGACGCTGGCGAAACGGGGGCGGCGAGGCCACGGAAGAGCACACACATCATCCAACAGAACGGAGAACGCGTGAGCTGCCACACAGGGTTTCAAGACACACACTTCAGAGAGCTCACTGTGTGCAAGGAGCGTAAAGGATGGATCTGGAGGGAGCACCAGTGGACAGAGAGGGGGCCAGCTGGACGGAGGCGGCGACATACCATCTGAGTCACGGTGACAGCATGGATCAGACAAGGGTAACAGAGAGAGAGGGGGTCTCAAGCGGTATTTAGGAAATGAATTATGTCCTAATAGAAGGAGCGGACAGAGAGAAGGAGCTTAAGATAAAAAAGCTTTGAGTGTGCTAAGCATTAAGTGGTATTTAAAGCTCTTGGCACTATGTTAACTGACTAGGGCATAACAAAGAACAAATCACAGCCTCCTTCAAGGAAGGGTATGGGAGAAGCACAAGTAAAAAGTCAGTAACAGAAGTGACAGCTGCCCTGAACACTGAGACAAGCAAGCGTTAACCAAGCATCAGGGGGAAAGGAGGAGGCCAGGAAAGAACCAGTGACAAGTGTTTCTGAAGTATAATTAATGCTGTTCGGACCTGCTAAGTTTCAGAAACGGAATAAAACTGGCTTTTCCTTTGAATATCAAGTAAAAAAATGAATGAAGAATTCTGAAAATCCACAATGAAAAAATGAAAGATTCAACCTTTTACATGGTCTCAGATCTCTCAGTGAGGTGTGAAGTAGAAGCAGGTAGATAGTAGCATATGGGTCAAGATCCGAAAAACAAAAATATTCAGAACCACAGAATAAAGAGGAAATACGTAAAAGACGGCACAAAGAACCAAAGGCCAAGTTAAGATTCAATAATCTAAGGTCTCGGTAAGGCCCATTAATAAGATTTATGGTTTATTTCCTGCATTTCTCCTTCCCTTTTCTTTTTCAAAGTAAAACCCTCTATTTGTCAAGAGCAAAGGAAACAGGTAACCGGATGCTACCAGAGTTGGAAACTAGCAGAAACCAACGGTGAAGGAGGAACTAGATTTTAAAAGGACGCTACAGTTGACCCTTGAACAATGCAGGAGTTAGGAGTGCCAACCCTCTGCATAGTCGAAAACCTACATATAATTCACACTTGGCGCTGTGTCTCCAACTGAGCTATCAGAGAAAGACCTGGGAACACCAGACCGCCTGACCTGCCTCTTGAGAAATCTGTTTGCAGGTCAAGAAGCAACAGTTAGAACTGGACATGGAACAACAGACTGGTTTCAAACAGGAAAAGGAGTACGTCAAGGCTGTATACGGTCACCCTGCTTGTTTAACTTATATGCAGAGAACATCATGAGAAACGCTGGGCTGGAAGAAGCACAAGCTGGAATCAAGATTGCCGGGAGAAATATCAGTAAGCTCAGATATGCAGATGACACCACCCTTATGGCAGAAAGTGAAGAGGAACTAGAGAGCCTCTTGATGAAAGTGAAAGAGGAGAGTGAAAAAGTTGGCTTAAAGCACAACATTCAGAAAATGAAGATCATGGCATCTGGTTCCATCACTTCATGGGAAATAGATGGGGAAACAGTGGAAACAGTGTCAGACTTTATTTTTTTTATTTTTTTGGGTTCCAAAATCACTGCAGATGCTGCCTGCAGCCATGAAATTAAAAGATGCTTACTCCTTGGAAGGAAAGTTATGACCAACTTAGATAGCATATTCAAAAGCAGAGACATTACTTTGCTGACTAAGGTCTGTCTAGTCAAGGCTATGGTCTTTCCTGTGGTCATGTATGGATGTGAGAGTTGGACTGTGAAGAAAGCTGAGCACTGAAGAATTGGTGCTTTTGAACTGTGGTGTTGGGGAAGACTCTTGAGAGTCCCTTGGACTGCAAGGAGATCCAACCAGTCCATTCTGAAGGAAATTAGTGCTGAATATCCACTGGAAGGACTGATGCTGAAGCTGAAACTCCAGTACTTTGGCCACCTGATGTGAAGAGCTGACTCCTTGGAAAAGCCCCTGATGCTGGGAAAGACTGAAGGCGAGAGGAGAAGGGGACGACAGAGCATGAGATGTTGGACGGCAGCACCGACTCGATGGACGTGAGTTGGAGCAGGATCCGGGAGTTGGTGACGGACAGAGAGGCCTGGCGTGTTGGCAGCCCATAGGGTTGCAAATAATCAGACATGACTGAGTGACTGAACTGAACTGTGTATCCATGGTTCCCCCTTATCCGTGGTTCTGAAATAGTACCTGTCCCTCAGCTTTTTTGCCTTGCCTGAAGGAGCTTTTCCTATTGGCAACTTTTCCTTCTCGAGGAGAACTTGTTAGAATGAAGAGGAGGAGTCGCTTCTCCCCTCAGCCCCTGCTACTAAACGTCGTCAGATTCAGCCACCTGTGGATCGTGCAGGACCGCAGTATCCACTATGGGAAACATCCACGCGTAAGTGACCCACGTAGCTCAAACCCAGGCTGCTGAAGGGTCAGCTGTGCAGGCACCAGGCTGGGCAGGAAAAGATACGAAGGCAGGAGAGAGTCCGTAGATCACAAGCGTTTTGCTAGGTGTGTTCATGGGACACAAGCTACAAGGGAAATCCTAAGTCGCTAACACAGAAAGGCATTTTATTTACAAGTAAGTTTGGGGAAAATATTTAGTTAACTAAAACTAAGCAGGTTTCTCTACTGTGTGACTCCTCAGAACTATTCCCAGTAGGAGGACGTAACATGCAGCAAACTTTGCTCATTCAACCCTTTATTTAAAAGTATCAGAACAACACAACCTGGCAAACTGGCCCAGAACAAAAGGGATGCCAGCAACAGCCTTAAAAACAGTGCTATAGGAATAAGTGAATAGAAAACTAGGAGGCTATGGTAGGAAAGAAATGCAGAATTAATGATGCTAGAGAAGGAACTGGCCCAGGGCACAATCAGATCCAGTGTGTGATCATGGGTTAATACAATAGAGGGTCTCACAGAGACTTGAGTCAGATTAGTATACAGGTTACCAATGTGATTACCAAATGAAGTTGCCCAAGTTGATATCAGATAATAGGCCTGAGAGGAAAAGAGGTGCCAAAAATGAGCAAATAAAAATGGGAAGAGGGGATATAATCAGATGGCAAAGAGTTCAAAGAACAAAGGCAGTTGGGTATTGGTAGGTACCCTTCCCAAGTCAGTGCTTTTAAATAATGCCAGATCTAAGGCCACAGGCCAGTAAAACCACTTTTTTTTTTCTTTTAAAGAAGATTTTCTCTTCTTTCTACCTACAACTCAAATCTTTGAACTTCTTAGGCCTCTCTTGATTTGGTTTAATTGGTTTCTAAGATGGTTCTGTCCCTTAATCGAACCATTTCCAGGTGACCTAAGGTGTGGGCGGTATGTTCCTCTCTAGGTGCCAAGTCAGAGGCTAGTTCTGACGGCACACAGTTTAGGGCACAGATGAGACCCACCTCAGCCCAGCTCTACACATTATGAGCCTGGGTTTACACAGATCTAGGTCAGGGCCAGACAATTCAACAATGGATAAGAATCAGCAATGGGGGTGAGGGGAAAAACAACTCCTCCTCTCCATTCCAGCAAGTTCCACGTAAGAAGGAAAAACCACCAATAAGAAAAGCCCCTTCAGCCAAGGTAAAGAGGTGAGCTAAAGACCAGGCACTACCCAAGGAGAGAGGTTTGAGAACGCTGCTGGAGTGGGGCAGCGGCTCTCAGACCTTCACATCAGAGTCAGCTGTGGGCTGTGAAAGCAAAGGCGAGTGGGCCTCAGCTTCAGGATTCCCAATGCAGAAGGTTCAGGGTAAGGAAGCAGAGTTTCTGTCTCTATCGGGTCCCCGAGCGGTGCGGTTGCTGCTGCTTCAGGGGTCCCACCCCGAGAGCCACCAGGGAGCAGGGCTTTCTGGTCCTGGCACCGCCGGCCTCTGGCTGAGACGACTCTCTGTTTGGGGGGATCGTGTTCACTGTAGGAGGTTTACTGGGATCCATGCCCTCGACCCACCAGCAGCCAGCAGAACCTCCCCTCCGTTGTGAGAACCAACAATGTCTCCAGACCTTGCCAAGGTCCCCCGGGAAGCAGAGTCCCTCACAGGTGAGAGACACTCCAACAAACCGTAGTGGTGATACAGACGGGAGTACGTGTGGATTCCGGAGCGAGTGGCACCCAGGCGGGAATCCTGGCTTCACCACTCGGACAAAGTACTTACTCTCTAATCCTTGGTGTTCAGTTGTTCATTTGTAAAACACAGTGTCTGTATAATGGGATGTTTGTGAAAAGCAAATGAAGTAAAACATACTGCTTCTACTGCACTTGGTACACAGTGAAGCTCTTAAAAATAAGCAGCACCACTGTCTTGACTGCAGATGACCTCGTAGGATGTTGAATAAAACAGAGGAGACTATCTGCAAGGTGAACCTTGTAGAAGGGTTAATTAGAGGAGGAGGTAAGGCTAAGCCTGGAATGGATAAGAGTTTGCATGTGAAGTAGAGCTGAAATGGTCTGCAGCTTAAGCAGCAGGCCAGCAAAAAGGAAAGCGTTAAAAAGGGAGACAAAAGTCAACTATGAGGAAAAGAGGCTGTGTGTATGGCTGCTTGGAGAAGGCAATGGCACCCTACTCCAGTACTCTTGCTGGGAAAATCCCATGGACGGAGGAGCCTGGTGGGCTGGAGTCCATGGGTTCGCCAAGAGTCGGACACGACTGAGCGACTTCCCTTTCACTTTTCATTTTCATGCATTGGAGAAGGTAATGGCAACCCACTCCAGTGTTCTTGCCTGGAGAATCCCAGGGGCAGGGGAGCCTGGTGGGCTGCCGTCTATGGGGTCGCACAGAATCGGACATGACTAAGCAACTTAGCAGCAGCAGCAGCATACAGCTGCTTAACCCAGTAAGCTGTTTTAACATCCCACTTCCAATGGAAGAAGATGCCCTGGTTCTATAGTTAGAATGTTTTGTCCACCCAAAATGCGAATGTTGAAATCTGTTCCTCCAGTGTGGCAGTAATTTGGAGCTAAGGCCTTGGGGTGATTAGATCATGATGGTGAAGCCGTCTTAAGTGGGATTTAGTGCCCTAATAAAGAGACTCCAGGGAGCTCTCTCATTCCTCCTACAGCTTGTGTGTGTGTGTGTCGCTCAGTCGTGGCCAACTCTTTGCGACCCCGTGGACTGTAGCCTACCAGGCTCCCCTGTCCATGGGATTTTCCAGGCGAGAGTACTGGAGTGGGTTGCCGTTTCCTTCGCCAGGGAATCTTCTGGACTCAGGGATCAAACCCCGGTCTCTTGCACTGCAGGCAGACGCCTGACCGTCTGAGCCACCAGGGAAGCCTTGTGAGGACACAGAAAGGAGATGGACACCAGTGAGTGAGGAAGCAGGTCCTCAGCAGACACCGACCCTGCCAAGGCCTTGACCGCGCACCCGCCAGCCTCCAGAACTGTGAGAAACACGTCACCCACCCAGTCTATTCTGTTACAACAATCTGAATGGATCAAGACACTCTGTTTAATTTTTGAGCGAGGCATCCCAGCGCTAAGATGGATTAGACCAGTAGCACAGCTTGGCAGTCCATTTGAAGACAATCCACATTTCACTCTGGTGGAAACGGTTCTTGCAGAAAATGTCTTTTTCTAGTGCTTTCCATGTAATCAAAGAGCAACTGAGGCAACAAGGTGCTATGCCTCTCAGTTCTCTAGAAATTCCTTTACCCCTGTAAAGGATAATCGCCCAAATAGCTTAGAATCTGACTGCCCCATAAAGCTAATCGTTACCTGTCATTACCATAGCAACACGTGATGGGGAAGTCCTTTTCACGATTAGCACCAAAAGCGGAATACAGGCAGAATCGCGGGCTGCGCGCTCTGGAGACCGGACGCCGCACAGCGGCCACGGCACCGACGGTGTACGCGCCACCCGCGCCTCAGGACACCGGGCCTGCTCAGCCCTTCACCAGCCACTGCACTGCTGCGTCTATACAGGCTAGACGCGGAAACGGCACATAAATGTGAAAGCCAGATTTACACTGCCTTTATTTCTTTTTACTGTTTTTATCTTCAGATGATATATACTACAAAAATCCTTTTAGTGTTAAATATGAGATCTTATATGTGTTATCAGGAGCTTAACCAAAAGGAATACAGAATTTATCTTTAATGAGCAGAAGCATAAGATGAGTAAACAATCTGAGAAGCCATCTAACAGGAGGACGAGTGTGACTATAAATCAAAGTATTAGGTCAAATTCCATCAAAACAGAACCCACCTCAGAGCGAGTTGACAGATACGAATCATGGAAGAGAGCAGAACATGAAATTATCATCACTCCTCCAAGAGAGTACGTTTCTGGATCATGAAATCAATGACACAGCTACACTTAAAAGCAATGGCTTCCATAGCTATTTGAACAAAGTAGGTAACGTTGGACTTATACGACATTAATATACTAGATTAATTCCATTAGAATACAGGAGGAATTCTGCCTAAATAAATTTTCACTTTTAGATGCCTATAATTTCCATCCTGTCTCCCCACACATAAATACAACAATGTTTCACAAACACTGTGATCACTGTTTCAGTGATCCAGGGCACGGAAGGCTCAACCAAGAGTGATTATCCACAATAACTCAGCAAGTCTATAAAGCAAGGTGCCCAGTTCCAACTGGAGCAATTAGTTCCATGAGATGTGTACTATTTAAAATAAATCGTGAGTGAGACCCTCAACATATACTCAACCCAAAAACATACAATAGCCAAACCAAGGGGGAAGTCCACATACTTCATAACAATCTGAAATGTAGTATTTTACTGACCCTGCTTAGTTCTCTCTTGGCTCCTAGAGTCCCCCTGAACTAGATCAAGTCAGGCTGTAGAGCAATGCAGACGCCACTGATTCTGGAGACTGTGAGTCACTGAGGGAAGAAGTCCAAAAAGGCTAAACCTCCGCTGAACTCCAAGCCAGAGGCTCGAAAGCCAGACGCATAAAGACTCTAGCTGCAGTCTTGTGAAATATTCAAGGCTGCTTTCATTTGATTAGGAATTTGCTACGGGCTCTTTATGACAAATATAACAAGGACACTTTAAATCTTTTAAGCTTTGACAAAAGGCCCAAAAATAAATTAGCTAAGAAGAATTCCATTTGGAACTGAAAGCGAAGACGTAATATGTTTATTATATACATTCAGAAACTTACTTCTACATTACTTTAAAAAAAAAAAAAAAAGGCTGTTGTGAAAGGCCACAGTTTTCATTGGCTCCTGGTTAAAGAAACTTGTTCTGATTTGAAACAGCAGTTAACAACCCGGTGGCTTACCTCAGCTTTTCCAAAACTCGCCTAAAAACTAATTAATAACGTTCCATGAAATGCTTCTAGGTGTTTATAGAGATTCTGGTGGGGGGACTGGGTAGGAGTAACGGAATGGAGAGAGAAAAAACAAAACAAAAAAATCCTCTAATATTTTTGCTCTAAAAGTTTTAATATACAAATAAGTACCAAGTGCGTTCGATATAGCTGTTACTAGGTAAGCTGTCCATGATAGTATGGCATGCACCAGGAGGCCAGGAAGTCTGAAAGACACCACTTACATGCGAATGCACGTGATGCCCGTGACGCATAAAATACAACCCCTGTGTTTATCCTGTTAGATGACAGGGGACTCACACTAAGGTTTTTGTCCAATGTTTTTAATATGTTATATCTTAACTTTTTTATCCCATAAAAAAGATGAGTCACAATTCCTTCTAGCCACTACTTTATACGTGTGAGATGACTTTTTTGGTAATCCATTTTAACACAAGCTTGTACTTGTTTTCTCTGAGTCTCTAATGTTGTTCTGTCAATAATAATAATTTTTAAGGTCTAGGTCAAAGATGTCCTTTTAGTTAAACAGCACACGTCTCAATTTTTGGGACAAAGAATTCTGATGTACTTGCTTTTTAAATGTAAAACTACACGTAACTCTGAAGGAGAAGGTGACTTAGGCACACTTAGCGTGTATCCTTCAAAACTCAACGTTACATCCATTTACCTTTTAACATTAAGTAACACATAAGCAAGAATGCTTCAGTTCATTACTGACACATTTAAACACCCTCATTCATAGGAAAGAGGTTTTACACGGTCTTTCTCTGACAAGTCAGAGGACACCAGCCGGCAGGGCAACACAAGCTCAGAATCTGAACCGCTGCAGCGGAGGCAAGAGGCACACGGTCACTACACTGCCGTAAAGAAGTTACTGCGCAGATGTTACTTAAGATGCAGACTCCACGCTGTATTTACTAAGGAGAAAACTGTAGCTTCCAAAGAGGAATATATTACTAGCCTAATCACAACAACAAAACCCTCCAACTTTAAATTTTTCCATTCTCTAACTATTAAATGTCCTCTCCTTCTGAAACTCTTACCACTCACTCTCCGCTTTTAGCAGCCACAGATGTAAAAAAGACAAAAACAACAGCACCCACCCCAGCCCGATTCTGTTACTTATGGCAGCCTTTATGGATAAACTAACACTTCAGCAGTACGTGAACCGTGAACTCCCTGATGTTCAAGCTGGCTTTAGAAAAGGCAGAAGAACCAGAGATTAAATTGCCAACATCCGCTGGATCAGGGAAAAAGCAAGAGAGTTCCAGAAAAACATCTATTTCTGCTTTATGGACTATGCCAAAGCCTTTGACTGTGTGGATCACAATAAACTGTGGAAAATTCTGAAAGAGATGGAATACCAGACCACCTGACCTGCCTCTTAAGAAATCTGTATGCAGGTCACGAAGCAACAGTTAGAACTGGACATGGAACAACAGACTGGTTCCAAATAGGAAAAGGAGTACGTCAACACTGTATATTGTCACTCTGCTTATTTAACTTACATGCAGAGTACATCATGAGAAACGCTGGACTGGAAGAAGCACAAGCTGGAATCAAGATTGCCAGGAGAAATATCAATAACCTCAGATATGCAGATGACACCACCCTTATGCCAGAAAGTGAAGAGGAGCTAAAAAGCCTCTTGATGAAAGTGAAACTGGAGAGTGAAAAAGTTGGGTTAAAGCTCAACATTCAGAAAACGAAGATCATGGCATCTGGTCCCATCACCATGGGAAATAGATGGGGAAACAGTGGAAACAGTGGCTGACTTTATCTTTCTGGTCTTCAAAATCACTGCAGATGGTGACTGCAGCCATGAAATTAAAAGACACTTACTCCTTGGAAGGAAAGCTATGACCAACTTAAACAGCATATTAAAAAGCAGAGACATTATTTTGTCAACAAAAGTCCATCTAGTCAAGGCTATGGTTTTTCCAGTGGTCATGTATGGATGTGAGAGTTGGACTATGAAGAAAGCTGAGCGCCGAAGAATTGATGCTTTTGAACTGTAGAGTTGGAAAAGACTCTTGAGAGTCCCTTGGACTGCAAGGAAATCCAACCAGTCCATCCTAAAGGAGATCGGTCCTGGGTGTTCACTGGAAGGACTGATGTTGAAGCTAAAACTCCAATACTTTGGCCACCCCATCCAAACAGCTGACTCATCTGAAAAGACCTTGATTTGGGGAAAGATTGAGGAGGATAAGGGGACAAGAGAGGATAAGATGGTTGGATGGCATCACTGACTCAACGGACATGGGTTTGGGTGGACTCTGGGAGTTGGTGATGGACAGGGAGGCCTGGCGTGCTGCAGTTCATGGGGTCGCAAAGAGTCGGACATGACTGAGCGACTGAACTGAACACAAGTGAGGAAATAAGAAGCCTAGTCATTCCTATCTTTTCTACTCCATACATAAAACTAAAATTGGAAAAGAAGATGAAATCATCGCTAAACCTTAGGTTTCCTTTCAACAACTATTCCATTTACTGAAAAAATTTATTATACAAACCAATTTTAGAATTAAAGTTCTTTATTTTGAATTGACATTTACATTTACTGTGAAATATATGTTCAAAAAGTACACAGAATGTATCAAATACGGACGGCCTAATGAATGAGTATAAGGGAAACATACATCTTTTAAGTACTGTCCAAGTCCAGAAATAGAAACCAGGATCACAGAAACAGAAGCAAGCTCTCTTAAACACCCACGTCCACAGCCCTCTGCAATCACTACCACCCTAACCTGCTCCGTGAGTGTCACAAGCTGATTCACTGAGAACTAAAAGAAAGAGGGCCACAGTTTATGTGACGTGAAGTATTTAAAATACCTCTAAAATGCGCTAATGGGCCTCTCTGGCAGCTCAGACGGTCAAGAAGCTGCCTGCAAGGCGGAAGACCTGGGTTCAGTCCCTGGGCTGGGAAGATCCCCGGGGGGAGGGCATGGCAACCCAGTCTAGTACTGTTGCCCGGAGAGTCCCCATGAACAGAGGAGCCTGGCGGGCTGTGTCCATGGGGTCACAGAGAATCGGACATGACTGAGTGAGTCAGCACAGCACAAAATGCATTAATAGAGAAGCCTTCCTAATATATAGGACATTTCGCTATACTTTGCTGTGAAAAATGCCAGCAATAAGAGTATCGATCCGTTTAGAACACAAATTATAGAAGGTGTTTGAATTTAATTTTGTGGAACACCACACAGGAGGGCCATAAAACACAGATTATTTTTTCCCCAGCATTTCCAACAGCTGGCAGGGAGGAAGACCAATATTAGCATTCAAGGTGCAAAAAAAAAAAAAAAAACCACTAAATAACGGCCATTGCAACTGAGTGGCACCTAGATACTTAATTATAAATTACAAAATAACATAGTGGTTTCTGTAATCTTCCCTGGTCTCTGACAACATTAAAAAAAGCTTCGTCAGTACTTCTCACTTTCATCCTAAACAAGGGTGCTCACACAGCAGGGCTGCCGTGATTCTGGGTCTCTTACTTCTTACACTAAATGCCAGCATTTACGTAAGAACTACAGCATGGAATCCCACTAATGATTAATGTTAACACCTTCTGTTCTAAGGTAGTACGAATTTGAAAAACCTATTCCTTAAAGAATTAGCCAAAGCAAGGTTTAACAAGATAAATGTTAACAGCCCCCAAATAAAGTGTAAAATATTAAAACTGATGATAAATTTAAACTTCATTTTTTTCCTTAGCAAAATATGCCATTCAGAGTGGAATGTGACATTTAAGTATAGAATTCCTAAATATTGTTAATTAGTAACACTTAAGAGCCCTTTTTATAGAAGAATTCGTACTCCAACATGTGGACATAGATAATGAAAAGCAAATATAATTCATTTATAATTTAAAACCTATCCAAGCACCTGTTTCCCTTGCACTCAAGATCTTCTTTTACTCCTCCAATTCCACCCACATACATGTCTATTGTCTAATACTTACTTCTCACTAAACCCTGCAATCCCGAGCAATGTTACCCCTGCGGGCTGTGGCATGGTAAAGTTCTATACTACTACACTTGGAGATTTGAAGGACAGAAAAACACACAGCCGTTTAAACAGCCAAGGTCTACTCTTAAGTACACTGACAACGGCAGAATAAAAGAAGAGCCTTAATGTCTAGACACGCTTTACACAGAGAGAATTCCTTAAATCTCTAATAGTGGGACGGCTAAGCAAATGATACATCATTTGATGGAATATTACGTAACCATTAAGACTAAAAATGATAAACTTGTGCAATGCAGCTTTATATTGTTAAATATTTTAAATATGTTTTTATATCTACATATAATTACAAACACACAGAGAAAAACTTAAAGAAAACAGTAAGAAATGAGTATTTGGTACAATTGTGAGGACTCCCCCAACCCTCCCACAGGTTTACAAAGTAAATAAAACCTAGAAGGTCAGAAATGTAATAACTCCTCTCTCTAGACAACTATAAAACTCTCATCAGCACCTAGTAATCACCTCGTTTTATGATCTACACTAAACACACCAAAACTTGCTACATATTACTCTTACGGGGCTGCTTCTGGGCAAGGTCACCAGATAAAAGGGAAACAAGGTCCTGTCTGAGCAGACTGATTCAGGAGAGGAAAAAATGCATTCCTTGCCTCACAGCGAGGTGACGGAGGTATTTCACTCCATGGCATGTTTTATTGCCATCACGAGGCGTCAAATGTAAGCATTACTTCCTATCAAAACTAACAAGTGTATCCAGTTTAAGGCGTAACTACACACACAAATGAGCGTAACTAGTAAACTCTAAATAAGGCCTTATGTCAGCTTCCTAGTTTTGATACTGAATTATACTTACTCAAGCAACCAGCACTGGGGAAGACAGAATAAAGAGCGCATGAGACCTTCCCTGTATGTTTCTTTACAATTTCCTGTGACTCTATCATATCAAAACAAAATGTTAAAAGAATGTATACACACACACACACACACACACACACACACACACACACACACATATACGGCCAATCTTTCAAAATGGATGAAGCCCACTCTTCTAATAGTGCTATTGGAGCGGCGCTCTCCACCTTGCTGAGAGCATACTAAATTGCTACAGACTCCTTTGGGGAAAATGATTCTATAGCATAAATGCCAGGCCATAAAAGTTGTGGCTTTTGACCTAGCCATTTAATTTCTGGGAATCACCTAAAGAAACAACATCAGATTTGGGAAAACATATACATGCATTTATAGACATACATGTGTGTGATATGTGTGTGTCATGTGTGTGTCAGTCACTCAGTCGTGCCTGACTCTTTGCGACCCCATGGACTGCAGCCCACCAAGCTCCTCTGTCCATGAGATTTTCCAGGCCAAGGATACTGGAGTGGGTTGCCATTTCCTTCTCCAGGGAATCTTTCCAGCCCAGGGATTGAACCCGGGTCTCCTGCACTGCAGGCAGATTCTTTACTGACTGAGCTACATCCATACATATGTAAAGATATTACTACACTAAAACAAAGTGAAACTGATGCAACTTTAGGTGTTTGAGGATATGGGAACCATTAAATTCTCAAAATCTAGGCATGAAATATGCAATCATTTGATAATACTGAAAATGGTACAATAATACAATAGGAAATGCATATAATGAGAGACTAAAGCAAAATTAAAAATTAGCCACACAAAAGTAACAGGAAATATTTCTGATAAAAATGATAATGGTGTTAGTATGACAGAATTCTGTGCATTTTCCTCAAGCTTCTCCATTAGAGATATTACATGAGTTTTATAGCTTAGGAAATAAGCATACTTTTACCTTATCCCAGAAATCAATCAAAGCTGTGAAGTCCCATTTCTTAGAATATGCCACATTGTACTTCAGAATAGCATCCTATGGAAAAAGCATAAGTAAGTGTCATGATACAGTAAAGCGCATTGTCTAGGAATAGCCTGTCTCCTTCATGAATTACTTCCAGTATGTTCCTTAATGTTGGACAAGTTTCTTCCACCATTAGCTACTCCATATCAGCAGCTATGAATGAACAGAAGGCATACTAATTTTTAGCATTCACTTAAGAAAACTGAGATTAGAAAGGTCAAGTAATAGAGGGGAAAATTACTCTAAAACATGTACTCTAAACAGAAGCAATATAATCCAAATGGACAAAAATTGGATCTTGGGGGTTAAAAAAAAGGAAATAGTAATAACATAGTGACTTTTGGTCTTTAATAGGGTCACACTGCATATACAGATATAAATAGTGTATTAGCACTAAGATTGCATCAGGAGAGTAAATTAGGGAAAAGCTATCTTAAAAGGCTCCCTGGGGAAGAGAGCAATAAAGGAAAAAGACCGAGGCCAAACTAGTGTGCCATCTACTGGTGTAACTTCAACTGTCTGAATGCTATCTGCTGCATCGCTTCAGGCGTGTCGGACTCTGCGGCCCTATGGATTGAAGTCCGCGAGGCTCCTCTGTCCATAGGATTCTCCAGGCAAGAATACTGGAGTGAGTTGCCATTTCCTTCTTTTCCTTAACCCTAACTGTCCCAATAGGCAGGACTTTACCTGCGGGGTAAAGTACCTGTGGGGCACAAGACGATCCATTAGTTACGCAGAAAGAACTATTAAATCGCATCCTTTTAAATTTCTATTCGATTATATTTTATGACAAATTAACATAGTATTTATAAAAAACCATTTATAATCGCAATACACACCTCAAGACTTTTTACTGAAGGCATATTAAGTCTGAAAAACATTGTGCTAGATTATTACTATAAACCTAAATTTCCTCATCTTTGAAAAAAGTTTTTAAAAATTAACATTTTGCCAAAGAGCTTCCTGAAAAATACTTCATGTCACATAAATTATCACCAAGCATCTCGGCTAAAAGAAATGAGGCAATAAAAAAGTATATAATCTACTTCAAATAAGAAGATATCCAAGTTCCTTGAAAAAGGAAAAGTCATCAACCATGAAATAACATGACAAGAAAAAGATTTTAATTTACTCTCACAGCTATAATACATTTTCCATTAAGAAGGAAATGATTTTAAGAATTTTTTCCCCAAAATTACTGGTATTTGATTTCAGGACCTCAAACAAAATATTAAATAGCAATGTCCATAACAGCAAACCAACAGACACTGCGTACAGTGGAATAAGCTACTGACACTCAGCAACACGGACGAATCTCAAAGATCTCCATCTGAGTGACTGGCACACCTAACACAGGATTCCATCACATAAAATGGGGCCGATACTTAGTGTTTTTTAAAAAAGAAAAAAGGCAGATCAACATGGCCCGCAGCCAGTGCAGAAAGAGGAAACTGATCCCCAAGGGGTAAGAAAAGCCTTCGCAGGGTGACAGGGCTGCTCTGCATCTTGACTGCAGTGAGAGCTTCAAGCGCATGCGCAAATGTCAGACTCCATCAAGTCACATTCTTTAAAAGGATGTACTAGCTTATATGTGAATTATTCCTCAAAGTTGGTAAGGAAAAACATTCCAAATAGCATTTATACTCTAATTCTTTAATGGAGTTGTATAATTAGCATTGACTCCTAACTAATATTTACTTTACTTCAGTCTTCAAGTCTCAAAAGTAGTCCACCCGGAGGTCTCCTATCACCAGAAAAGCCGTGTGCATGCTAAGTCGTTTCAGTCGTGTCCAACCTTCTGCGGCCCTGTGACTGTAGGCCACCCGGCTGCTCTGTCCCCGGGACTCTCCGTGAACACTGGAGTGGCCGCCGCGCTCTCCCCCAGGGGATCCTCCTGACCCGGGCATGGAGCCGAGCCCGCGTCTCTCGTGCCTCCCGCAGTGCCAGGCAGGCTGCTCACCACTGGCGCCGCCTGGGGAGCCGGGGTGCTACACAGCATCTTAGGGGATCTTTTTTCCAGTTCATAATTCACAGTGAAGACAACTTAAAGCACAAAGAAGCCCATTCTTTGCAAATTATCAGACATATTATTCATATAAATATTACAGTGTAAACCAACTTTTGAGGACACTGTTGCTTTTTTAAACTTATAACATCTCTCAGTTCAGTTCAGTCGCTCAGTCGTGTCCGACTCTTTGCGACCCCATGAATCGCAGCACGCCAGCTCCCTCTTAATTCAACATCAAATGGCATGTAAAAAAACAGCAAAAATATTATTATATTCTAAGAAGGATTTAATGTTTTCCCCTCCCTCTCATAGTGCTCCTTCAGCAAGGGAAACAATTACCATTAAGTCGAGAGAAGAAAATCTCGATAGATTACTGTTACTCTGAATCTACCATAAAATAAAAAAGAAAGGGAAATTCAGATTAAATTAATTACCCCTTTTTAAAACAATCGTGGCACACTAAGGAATTGCTAAAAGAGGTGAGTAGCAATGTAATTTAGAACACTGTGATTATTATGTATTTCTGTTTAAAGAAAAAATATGTAAATTCTTAAATAATCCTGTTTGTTAGGCCATTAAAGGCCCTGCTGCTGCTGCTAAGTCGCTTCAGTCGTGTCCAACTCTATGCGACCCCACAGATGGCAGCCCACCAGGCTCCCTCATCCCTGAGATTCTCCAGACAAGAACACTGGAGTGGGTTCCCATTTCCTTCTCCAATGCATGAAAGTGAAAAGTGAAAGTGAAGTTGCTCAGTCGTGTCTGACTCTTAGTGACCCCATGGACTGCAGTCCACCAGGCTCCTCCATCCATGGGATTTTCCAGGCAAGAGTACTGGAGTGGGGTGCCATCGCCTTCTCCAGTAAAGGCCCTAAATTAGTGTTTTTCATATAGAGTCTGGACAGTATCCCTGCTTGGTCTGCTTGTGCTTGAGAGTTTATAACTGTGGCTTTGGAATGAATCAGCTCAGTTCAGTCACTCAGTCACCTCTGACTCTGTGACCCCATGGACTGCAGCATGCCGGGTTCCCTGCCCACCAACTCCCAGAGCTTGCCCAATCTCGTATCTTCAAGTCGGTGATGCCATCCAACCATCCATCCTCTGTCGTCTCCCTCTCCTCCCACCTTCAGTCTTTCCCAGCACCAGGTCTTCTCCAGTGAGTCAGTTCTTCACATCAGTGGCCAAAGTATTGGAGTTTCAGCTTCAGCATCAGTCCTTCCAATGACTATTCAGGACTGACTTCCTTTAGGATGGACTGGTTGGATCTCCTTGCAGTCCAAGGGACTCTCAAGAGTCTTCTCCAACACCACAGTTCAAAAGCATCAATTCTCTGGCACTCAGCTTTCTTTATAGTCCAACTCTCACATCCATACGTAACTACTGGAAAAACCACAGCCTTGACTAGACGAACCTTTGTTGGCAAAGTAATGTCTATGCTTTTCAATATGCTCTCTAGGTTTGTCATAGCTTTTCTTCCAAGGAGCACGCGTCTTTTAATTTCATGGCTGCAGTCACTTTGGAATGAATACAAAGGCCAGAAAACAACACACTGTAGAAACGAAAGCTGGTATTTTAAATAAAGAAGCATCTAAGATGCACTGCCGGAGAAGGCGATGGCACCCACTCCAGTGCTCGTGCCTGGGAAATCCCATGGACGGAGGAGCCTGGTAGGCTGCAGTCCACGGGGTAGCTAAGAGTCGGACACGACTGAGCGACTTCACTTTCACTTTTCACTTTCATGCATTGGAGGAGGAAATGGCAACCCACTCCAGCATTCTTGCCTGGACAATCCCAGGGACGGGGAGCCTGGTGGGCTGCCATCTATGGGGTCGCACAGAGTCGGACATGACTGAAGCGACTTAGCAGCAGCAGCAGCAGCAAGATGCACTGCAGTAGAGGAATGTCAAATTCTTTAAAACCTGGACCTATCATATTTATTTGCAAGTTGATATCCTGCATAGAGACCCCCATCTTTCCCTCTACCAACATTCACCAACTGTGATAAGTTAAAAAATAGTAAACACAAAGAATTTTATCTTTATACAGTATAATTTTTAAGTTTATCAGCATACTATTCTGGGGCTCAGATATGTGTTTAAAAATCTGTGCGAAAAGCAAATACTGATTACAAATTGTTTTCACAGTGATAATGAACACAACTCAAATGATGGGTCAAAATGTGTAAAATGGAAAAAATCAAATTGATATAACTGGATATAAAGAGATATATTTAGTCTTATGTTTGTACATATGTAATTAATGTATATTTATGTTTGTGCACATGTAAGTAACATGTTAACAATAAGTAAGCTCTGGCAGACCCTGAAAATTTCTCCCATTTAAAAAAAGTAATTACAAGGCTGAGAAACACTATCCCTAAGAAATGAAATTTTCAAAATATATTATGGTACAATGTATCACTGTTTTTCATATGAAGGGAAAATAAGAGCTAAGGAAAAAAGAGGGAGCGATGGAAAAGGTACAGAAAGTTAAGAATAACTTGTAAGTATAGATGAAAAATCAGTATAAAACCTAAGAAACAGTACATAACAAACTAATTTCTCAAAGAGAACGAAGTCAGTTTTACAGAAGTATAAAAAATCTGTTTATAGTTGTAAAAACTTTAAAAGCTTATATAAGGCTATAGTGCCAAAAATAAACATATACTCAAAACAAACTAATGGTTGCCCTTAGGAACTTAAACGAAATATTTTTTAAATCAAAAAATAAATTATTGCCAAGATATAAGATTAATAAATTATGAAACTGCTAGAAGCTATTATTAAAAGCAATAAAAAGTACAATGTTTAATCATTAGCAAACTCAGCTTCCCTTCAGGCAAACAATGCTGAAGTCGTAATTCTTCCCTGATTTAAAGACATTTCAGAAGCAGGATAATTCTAAATCAAAAAGCAAAGCAAAGCCCAGGATCAAAGGAAATTGGATGGGGAATCAAGAAACAGGTCTTTTTTTCTGGTTCTCCAAATTATTCTGTGTGGCTCCAGGCAAGTCATTTACAACTCTCAATTCTTCTACTCATTACCTAGAGATGGAGTATAAACGAAGAAGGTCTCTAAAGAGAGTTCCTCAGGAAGCAAGCACTTTGCATATAAACAATGCTGTTACCTAAGTCTATTAAAGATCAAACAACATCTCTGAAGGAAAAGACCAAGGCTCATCTCACGTAGGAGACAAAAATTACAGAAGAACACACCTTCAAGTCTTGGGGTCGAGTGAGCTTGTTGAGAAGTGCAGTCTGAATGAGTTCCCACCGGCTCCCTGCAGTTCGCTCACCATTCTTTAAGGAAAAGAAAAACATGAAGAAACTATTCCAAGTTCTCTTAACATGGCAGAATCAGAAGCCAAACAGCAAGCATTAAAATATCTTTCAGAGACTAAAAGAACATGAGTTCAGTTCAGTTTTGTTCTCACCTCATCTTCCACAGGGTACAGGTTTTGTTCTGAACAAGGCATCTTAACGTGCTTGTTGTCCCACAAATCTTTAAAATGTGTTGGGAAAGGTTTAGGAACTTCTCCTATTCGCAAAAGATCTACCTGAAATGCAAGAAAACTGTAAGTGCATAAAAACTAGGCATATCTTCTGTAAAATAATCCAAAGAAATCAGCTGAAGTAAATGCTATAAAAATACAGACCAGCTCCTAGGCAAGAAATCTCCTCAGTCTTTTCCAGTTGCTCCCACTCCTTCCTTCAGTTAGTTTCCAAATCGTCCTGGCCTGGGCACTCTATCTTCACCCCATCCAGCTCCCTGGTCCTTGTTACCCTTGACTGAATTTCTGGTGACAGCTTTCTATCCCTCTTCCTAACTCCCAACTGCCCCCAGATACAGTCATCCCACATACAGCCCTTACTCCCCTTGGGCATAATATCATCTTTCTAAAGCATCCCCAACCTTATAATCCCATAACGGTTCCCTTCTGCCTATATAGATCCTAAACAAGTCCAATTTTTAACATCCTGTCTTACCCAAAACACTACCTATTTAAACATCAACCTTCAATACTCAGCTCAATTTCCATTTCCTATAAGAAGTCTTTAAAAACTTTCTAATAGGTAGTAAGCTTATTCTCTCATTTTATTGGATCATTATCATATGAGAGCACACTTTTTCCACTGGACTCTAAACTTAAGAATAATAACTATATTAATTTTGTATTTTGAGTATTTACAACTGAGCCAAACATGTATGTTTTTAATATGTGTGTTTATATATGTACAGTTGATCTTTGAACATGGGTTGGGACTGCGCAGGTCCACTTATACAACTGTCTTTTTCAATAAATACATACCACAGCACCGCACAACCAGCCGTTGATTGAACTGCTGGAGGGGGAACCTCAGATACGGAGGGCCAGCTGTAAAGTTATACTCGGATTTCTGGCTGCCCAGAAGGTTGGCATCCTCACCCTCAAACTGTTCAAGGGTCAACTATATATACACACACATTGTTGCTGTTGATCAATTGTTAAGTCGTATCCGACTCTTTGTGACGCTGTGGCCTACAGCACACCAGGCTTTTCTGTCCTCCAACTATCTCCTGGAGTTTGCGCAAATTCACGTCCACTGAGTCGGTGATGCTATCTAATCATCTCATCCTCTGCTGCTCCCTTCTCCTTTGCCTTCAATGTGTACATATGCACGTGGATAAATATATATATATATATTCAAGGTTCATCCATACTATAGCATGAATCAGAACCTCAATGAAGATCATCAAATAATTACACAAATAAGTATAAAATTTCAACTGTAAGATGTTATAAATGAGAGGTTCATAATGTCACAAGAATCTTTCTAGACAATTTTAACTTATACGGTGAGCTTAGGGAATCCTTCTTTGAGGAAGTAGCAATTGAGCTCAACTCCAAAGGTGAAAGAGAAGTAGGAAAAGGTGAAAGGGAGAAAAAAAAGGAACTGATTATGGAAGGAAAGACTGTTAAATAGGCAGCTTCATTAAAAGCCTGCAACCCAAGAGAATAAACTTGTAGGCCTTTTATACAGGTAACCATTAAAACCACAAGTGTGTATAAGACTACTCCAAGAGAGGGAAAAATAAGAGGACCTATGGAAAAGTCCTGGGGAACTCCAACAACGTTTAAGGGCCACATGCAGAAAAGAAGCTAAAAGGAACAAAGCCAGGGTTTGAGGAGCAGGAAGAAAATCAGGAATATCTGGTGTCAGACAAGCCAAAGGATGAGAACACTCCAAGGAGGAAGCAAGAAGGGGCGCTCAGGACTCGGAAGAGGCAGAGACATCCACCTGCCGCAAGCGTCTCATCCCCCATGTGGGGGCCCCAAAGGACGAGAACACTCCAAGGAGGAAGCAAGAAGGGGCGCTCAGGACTCGGAAGAGGCAGAGACATCCACCTGCCGCAAGCGTCTCATCCCCCATGTGGGGGCCCCAAAGGACGAGAACACTCCAAGGAGGAAGCAAGAAGGGGCGCTCAGGACTCGGAAGAGGCAGAGACATCCACCTGCCGCAAGCGTCTCATCCCCCATGTGGGGGCCCCAAAGGACGAGAACACTCCAAGGAGGAAGCAAGAAGGGGCGCTCAGGACTCGGAAGAGGCAGAGACATCCACCTGCCGCAAGCGTCTCATCCCCCATGTGGGGGCCCCAAAGGACGAGAACACTCCAAGGAGGAAGCAAGAAGGGGCGCTCAGGACTCGGAAGAGGCAGAGACATCCACCTGCCGCAAGCGTCTCATCCCCCATGTGGGGGCCCCAAAGGACGAGAACACTCCAAGGAGGAAGCAAGAAGGGGCGCTCAGGACTCGGAAGAGGCAGAGACATCCACCTGCCGCAAGCGTCTCATCCCCCATGTGGGGGCCCCAAAGGACGAGAACACTCCAAGGAGGAAGCAAGAAGGGGCGCTCAGGACTCGGAAGAGGCAGAGACATCCACCTGCCGCAAGCGTCTCATCCCCCATGTGGGGGCCCCAAAGGACGAGAACACTCCAAGGAGGAAGCAAGAAGGGGCGCTCAGGACTCGGAAGAGGCAGAGACATCCACCTGCCGCAAGCGTCTCATCCCCCATGTGGGGGCCCCAAAGGACGAGAACACTCCAAGGAGGAAGCAAGAAGAGGCGCTCAGGACTCGGAAGAGGCGGAGACATTCGTCCTGTCGCAAGCGTCTCATGCCCCATGTGGGGACCCCAAAGGCGGCTTTGTAAAGACCTTCCCCATAATCTAAGGTGACAAAAACAGGTGCCAGTAGAGCTTCACACATAGGGGAACATAATATAGAAGAATATACGTATCTCTGCGTGTCTGTAGTTTAAGTGTGTGTATGCATGTGTACAGCACACGCCTATACATGTGTTTCCCTGTATGTGTGTACATGTTTGTGTGTGAATGTGTGTTGTATGCATGAGTGCATTTACAGATATCAAGCATTATCGTATCCATGCACTTTCAGATTGTCTTCCATTTCTAACATGACTTCAAATGCTGTTAACTCTTAATATCTGGCATCTTAGAAATGTAACGAAGGACTATCTATGTAACAACTATTAATTATACATATAGCATACTACTACCGTATTCAGGAAAAAGAATCTAGAAGAAAACACACCAAATTCTTAAACTTTTTTCATTGACCCTGTATTACTTTTGTAATAAAACTTTTATAAAATTCATTGGATATTTGACAAACAGTAATTACAGAGATTAATTAATGATGATATAAGATGCTTCAGGTTTTCTTTGTGGGCAGTGGGAGAGAGGAAGCAGGAAAAGTCAAAGTATCACTTATTTCCCCCGATCAATCTTTTTTCCAAATCTTAACCATTAACATCTTGGCAGTCACTCAAGCCTTTTCTTAATTTCACACACATTATCAATGCCTCCTTTTCCCGTATCACCCATACTTAAGAATTCACAGTGTCCTATCAATATAATCTCAAAACAATTTGCATTTATTCTTTCATATGCCCACAATTACTACCCTGTCTCAGTTATTTGCAAACTTTTAAAGAGCATAACTCTTTTTTCCCTACGAGTTCTAATACAAAATCATTATATTTAAATAAAAGCTATTTTAATAAATATAATTTTTAGAGTGACTATACTTATTCTATCAATAGCAAAAAGACTAACTGAAAGACTATGAAATTGAGAGAGACGACAGCTAAAGCTTTCATCAATCTATTTATATCTCTCATCCAATATTAAGAAAATCCTATCCACACACCTGAACAGCTGGCAGATGGTAACTTTTTTACACTGTTATTTTGATGTTTAAAGAAATGCTTCAAACAGCAGTAGCAAGAGAACCCTGATTCTATGACCTGCACAAAAATGAGTTCTCTTGGTAACACCTGCTGGTTAAAATATGGTATTAAGCAAAAAAAAGATATTAAGGATTTTTAAAAGTAAACACACGTTAGTTCTTTCACAAGAGGTTTTTCATAGTTAAATATACAGTTTAGAAAAGAAATTTGAGTCAATATCAAAAGAAGCCCTGAGCCACTTTCATGAAGCACAATTTGATAATCCCTGTTTGCTTACTCTTCATCTCTTAACCGAGCTCTTACCTTTTCCTGCTTCCAATGCATCCTCTCTTCAGTCATCGTTACATATAACCGTCTGACCAACCTTGCCATGTACGCAGTACAACTATGTCTGCCAGACATTCCCATGGTTTCCAGTTCTTATAGATTCAATTTCTTACAGATGCAGTTTCTGATACCTAAAGCCCTCTACAATGGACCCAAATACTTTTCAAGTCTTCTCTTCCACCATTTTCCATCCAAATACTCAGTTCCAGAAAATCAATTGCTTTCCATTTGTAAAAATTTTAAACTGCACAGCCTTTTCCTATAAAGGTTATATATCTACCTGGAATTCCCTTGCCTTACTAACTCCATTTCAGAAATTTCCTCTCATCTTTAAGAACTCAGCTCAAACTCCACCACCATGCTCAATGTTGCTTTTACCTAACCACACTAATGAATTCTGTACTTCAGAATAGTTAATCACATGAAGGCAATGGCACCCCACTCCAGGACTCTTGCCTGGAGAATCCCATGGATGGAGGAGCCTGGTGGGCTGCAGTCCATGGGGTCGCAAAGAGTTGGATACGACTGGGAGACTTCACTTTCACTTTTCACTTCCATGCATTGGAGAAGGAAATGGCAACCCACTCCAGTGTTCTTGCCTGGAGAATCCCAGGGACGGGGAGCCTGGTGGGCTGCCATCTACGGGGTCACACAGAGTCGGACACGACTGAAGCGACTTAGCAGCAGCAGCAGCAGCAGGCTAAGTTGTTTAAGAACAGAGAGCTTTTTTAAGTAGCCCCTGTGAAATCTAATATAGAATCTAATAAATGAGATGAATATTTAATCCTGCATGGATTCTTTTTTTTTTGTTTTTGTTGGCCATGCCACATGGCCTGTGGGATCTTAATTTCCTGACCAGGAATCAAACCCAGGCCCACGGCAGTGAAAGCGTTGAGTCCTCACCACTGGAAAGCCAGAGAATTCCTAAGATATGAATATTTAAAACTACTCTAAGAGTGACAGAAATATTCTAAGAGTGGACTACAGTGATGGTTGCCTACCTCGGTAAACTAACTAAATATAACTGAACACTTAAAATGCTCAATAAAGTTTTTTTTTAAAGAACCCATGAAAAGTATGAAAGAGGTTACCAGAGTTAGTGAGGAATGAGAAGTTACTGTTTAGTAGGTAGAGCTTATGTGCAGGAAGATGAAAAATTTCTGGAAATGAACAGCGGTAATGGTTGTGCAACACTGCCCCTGAAATGTACGCTTAAAAAATGATTAAGTTGGGAAACTTCGTATTATGTACATTTAACCAGATTTTTTTAAAATGAGGTTGGTTTTAGAAATGCTGAGTTTGAGATACCTATGGGATCGTGATGGGAATGTCTAGAAGAATCTAAAGCTCAGAAAAAGAGGATAAAACTGGAGAATAATTTGAGGATACTGAACAACATACAATTTTGAATTTTAGTATCTAACATGTAGTGGGTACTCAATAAATATTGTCAATTGAATTTTTTAATTCAATAAATTTTCTTAACAATGCAGAACATTCAATACCCTCAGCAGTTAACAGTGATTCATCTTATGGATTTGTGAAGTACCGTGTTAAGTAACCTATCATTATATTTCTCTATTCTATAAACTTCTTAGTACTTTATATACGCAGAAAAGAGAACGCTTTCTATGCATTGGTCTGTTTTTCACAAGTATCACAATAAATTGAAACTTAGCACCTTCTCTCTTTATAGGTAAGAGGTAGTATCTACCCGAATAGTCACTGTGTGATTGGCAGATGGTCTCAAGGGAGGCAGCCGGATCCCACACCTTGGCATTCTTCTCATCTCCTCAATAGGAGTTCCAAGCCATTTCTTATCTGGAGAAAGGTGAGGTGGAATGTATTTAGGGATCTTCCTTTCTGTTCTTTGATGTTTCATTTCACATTGTTCTTTTCTAAGATCAAAACAAATATATTCAATCACAAACCACTCACTGTTTAAATTCACTTAGATACACAACTAAAAGCACTTACCCAGAAGTTATTGTTTAAAATGTGCCAAACGTGCTCTTTCTCCTTGGTATTTAGAAAAAACAAACACCAAAAAACCTTATAAGGCTTACAGTAAAACCCAAGAGCTTATTTCCAACAGTCTGTGGAAGGAACTGCCAAACACATGTAAATCACCTTCTAAAAAAGGGGCCTTGTAAAACAACAGGTACATTGCCAAACAAGTCACGGTTCACAGTGTCAGCTACTTCTTAGGACTCCAGACAATAATTTTCAATGAAGTGAACTCACTATGGCGTGCTTGCCATAAAAGATCACAAAAATTATGGAGTGGGCTCTAACATAATCTTTATACTCACATTTTTTTGTAATCATACAGGCTGGGATTTAAATCCCAGCTTTACTGTCCACAAGTTACATAATTTCAGTGAATTTTCTAACCAATTTCAGTTTTCTCATTTGTGAAGCGTGTGCAACCCCACCTGCCTGCTGTCAGAGCATCAGAGAAAATGCACACACAGTAGCCTAAGGTAACAGCAATTACTGCCGTATTTACGACTGAGTGATTCCCATAAATCCCCGAAGGAAGTTCACGAAACTAAAAGCTGATTATTTACTTCTTTTCTGTTTCTGTGATTTTTAGAATTTAACAGTTGAGTCTAAGTTTAAATTATGAATTATTAATTAATAAGAAAGACAATTATTTCTTGCCTTCAGTGCAAACCATAACTTCGTGAAACTCCCCCTCACAAAATTATATAACACATTACCCTACTGAAGACACTCTTGATGGTAAAAATTACCTTTTGTCCTCTGCTTTGGGCACTCTCATGAAGTGATCTGTGATTTTAGAATCCTTTCTCCCATGTTGCTTAGGATTTCGGTACTCTACATTCAGGCTGGAAGTACTTCCAGGTCGTTTGACATTCACATCATTCATTCCAGCTCGACTCTCTCCTCCTTCAAACTGGAAATGCAATCGAATCTCACCTCCCTTAGCAGAGGACCGCTTCCTCATCTCAGTGTCAGCTTCTCTTGCTGGGAACCTTGAAGGCCTATTTGCTGTTTGAGCAGAACTGCCATCTTCCTGTTCATCAAAACCTGGACTTGTCTCTTCATCTGCTTCTGAATCCTGACAACTATTTTTGGAATTATCTACATCCATCGGTGACTCAGGTTCACTTTCTTTCTCAAACGGAGGAGAATTCCCTAGACTACTTTCTTGTCTGCTCAATCTGTTGGCATTTTTCAGTCCCGTACCAACGTCCTCAGAGCCAACGTCCGACAAGGGGCTCTCCGGCGCCACGCCTGTCTCCTCCTGCCGACACCCTGCACAGGCCGCTGCGGGACGGCAAGCCTCGCTGCACTTCTGGTGGCTCCTGGTCTCTCTGCCCGGCTCCCCTTCCACCGCCTGCTTTGCATTCGCAAGCTTCACACGCATCAAAAACCGTTGGTTATCTCTGCTCTCCTCACTATCTGCGTCGCCGTGATCATCATTTTGGGGCGACCGACCAACATTCGCATTACTGAGCTGCTCCGGCACCAGAGTTACGGCAGGAGGGTCACTTTCCAAAAGCCGTTCTGAGTGTCTCCCTTCATTCTGCCACTTACACACAGCTGCAGTCTGATGCTGCTTCAAATACTGTGTACTTTTTTCAACTGGTGACGTATCGAAACCTAGCTGAGAGACGTTTTCTAATTTTTCCATGTTATGTTGATAAAAGTTATCTTTTTGTACAGAACTCATCATGGATTCTTCTCTTGTATTGTTATTTTCTTTACTACACAAACTGTAAAAGAACAGAAAGAATGATACTACAGAACTTATGACACAATAGAAAGAATCTATGACACAAAAAGATCACTGACCCAAACACATTCCTGCAATATCAGAGCAATAGTTAAACTTGCGATTACCTGAGCATACAGCGTGCTTGTTCATACTCCATACCTTTGCACATTTGCCTATAAAGCCCTGTTCCCAACTGTGTGCCTGGCAAACACCAGCTAGAATGCAGTGTTAACCTTCACTCGCCTCCTGTGCAGCCCTTCTTGCAAAGGTAAAGCTGACTGTTCTACACGCTAACTGCCACTGCGCCTTGTATGTATCTTTGCAGTGGCGCTGATCACACGTGTAAGAATCACGTGCTTTTCGGCATCTGTCAGCACCACCCACTGTAAGCATCTTAAAGACAGAGACCACTGCTGTTTCATCTCTGCATCTCAAGGTCACTAAACCATCCCTGGCGCGCAGCATCAACGGAAATGCCAACACAGAAAAACGTGAGGGCAAAAAGGAGAGACAACTGCAGGAACCGTGACACAACTCCCACATCTCAGGCCATCCACTCCTCCAGACGAGCACGTGTCTCTACCTCTCTGATTCCACTGTCTTGATTCCTTTAGTGTCCATCCAACTGGTTATCGTCTTCTGTTTGAAAACTGTAAAGAAAAGAAAAATCTATGTGCATGCATACCTTCAAAGAGAGAACACCAACATCAGCAGATACACATGAAGGCATTAAGCTAGGTTCTGTGGATTAAAAAAACATTAATCATTCCTTCCTCATGCAAGCAACGGGAGAAAATACAGGAACATAAACATAAATACACTTGGCACAGAAGGTAAAAGTGGCCAGACCGTAAAGGAGCCGGGCTGGGCTAGCGGATGAGACCACAGACTCTGAAATCAGGCTGTGTGCTCAGTCGCTCATTGTTCGACTCTTTGTGACCCTTTGGACTAAACAGCCTGCCAGGCTCCTCTGTCCATGGGATTTTTCAGGCAAGAGAACGGGAGTGGGTTGCCATTTCCGTCTCCAGGGGCTCTTCTGGACCTAGGGATCGAACCCACACCTTCTGTGTCTCCTGCACTGCAGGCGATTCTTCATCTAGGTCCAAACCCTGGCTCTCCTTCTGACTTCCTGTGTGATTTCGTGAAGAGCCGCCTCTCTGTGTCTCAGACTCCTCATCAGTAGACGTGCAAATTAATAGTGTCTCTCTTGGGTTATAGGGAGGTTTAAAGTAATAACCACTGCAAACTGCTTACCATATGCTCAGTAAATGTTATTAGTTATTATTAGTATTAAAAGAGATCCTAAGGGAGGTCCCTGGTGGTCTAGTGTTTAGGATTTGGCACTTTCACTGACCTGGCCCAGGTTCAATGCCTGGTTGGGGAACTGAGGTCCTGCAAGCTGCACAGTGAGGCCAAACTGATAATAATAGATTTAAAAAGTAAAATGAATTCAAAAAGACCCTGATTAGAAATTAAGATATTTCTGAGGAAAGGACTACTTTAGGGAACTGAAGAAAGAGGGATCATTTGATAACCAGCTCTTGAAGAAAAAACATGCAGTCACATTAAGGGAAAAAATCAGAAGCAACAGAACCTACGGGAGAGAAATGTTAGAAAACAACAGAAAACGTGGCTGAAAGGTCAGCAAGGAACCACAGAGATCCCTGAAAAGCCCACAGAGAGAGGCACAAATAATGTCAAAAGTCACAGGCAGAGCTGTAATGCCAGAATTCAAATCCAGGAGGCTCCCAGTCAGGCAGGATACGCAGCCTAGACAGCTGGCGGGAAGGGGCAAGAAGCAAGAGTCTATCATTAGACGCCGAGAAGGAAGGTACTGGTCTAGGTCAGTGGTTCCCAAACCAACTGAATCGTCAGACGGCTGACAACAAACGGACCCAAGGACCGCATCTAGACCTTCTGAACGAAAATCTATATGTGATGGTGGAGGTGTGAGGGGAAGCAGGTTCTGTAATTTTTTTTCCCCTAAAAAGTGGCTCTGATGATCAGTAAAGTTGAAGAACTATTGGTCAAGATCCAAAACTAGTCTTGTCTCTGTAGGAATAGAGAATAAAAGCTGAGAGGTGAGAATCATTGCAGATTTCAAAATGACAGAGGTTGAAAGCGGCACTAAACTCGAAGCTCGAGACTTCAAAGACGGTGAGAGCGCTAGATGGAAATGCAGACAGTAAGAGACCTGGATGTAGGGGGAAAGCACGGTTGGCTCAGTATGAACACACTAAATTTGAAATGCCAAAGACATAACCAGATAGATGACCAGCAGACAGCAGCAGAAGTAGAATTAATGGTTCAGCAAGGTGCGTATGCCATAAATAAATGGAAGCCAAATTATATAAACATTAGAAATTTAAGCATGCTTTTAAATTTAATGTATTGCATGTGGATTACATGTACGTAACATTTTAGTATGGCAGTGAACGTGCTAGTTGCTCAGTTGCATCTGACTGTTTGTGATCCCGTGGTCTATAGCCACCAAGCTCCTCTGTCCAAGGAATTCTCCAGGCAAGAATACTAGAGTGGGTTGCCATTCCCTTCTCCAGAGGATCTTCTTGACCTAGCAATCGAACATAGGTCTCCTGCATTGCAGGCAGATTTTTTTTCCATCTGAGCCACCAGGGAAGCTCTTTAACATGAGAAACCATAAAATCCTGAACATTCTCAACTACTGTCTAAATTGCAATGTAAGAATCTAGGCACCTTAGATCACAAACCCTTTTATTTACCCATGTCCCTTCAAACACCATAACATGAGACGCCGTCCCAAGTGCATGAAAATCAATCATTTATTTATCACTGTATTTGAGTGCCATATAATTCACATTTTATACTAAATACTAACATTCTAACTAGTCAAAATGTTTTATCAGCATTTTAAAAATCATTTGTCACAAAAATTGCACACATATATGATATTTTTTAAACACCACGAATTTAGTGATTTTATGAAGTTAATACTTCTACAGCACAGTAGACTTCAGAGAAAAAATTAATTCCAGTCACAAGAGTAAGAGAATGAACCAGTTGATTCTGAAACTTTTTCTACAGTTCCATCTTTTTTTTCCACAGTTTATTGTGATCCACACAGTCAAAGTTTTGGCATAGTCAATAAAGCAGAAGTAGATGTTTTTCTGGAACTCTCTTGCTTTTTCCATGATACAGCGGATGTTGGCAATTTGATCTCTGGTTCCTCTGCCTTCTCTAAATCCAGCTTGAACATCCGGAAGTTCACAGTTCACGTATTGCTTAAGCCTGGCTTGGAGAATTCTGAGCATTACTTTACTAGCGTGTGAGAGGAGTGCAATTGTGCGATAGTTTGAGCATTCTTTGGCATTGCCTTTCTTTGGGATTAGAACAAAAACTGTCCTTTTCCAGTCCTGTGGCCACTGCTGAGTTTTCCAAATTTGTTGGCATATTGAGTGCAGCACTTTCATAGCATCATCTTTTAGGATTTGAAACAGCTCAACTGGAATTCCATCACTTCTACTAGCTTTGTTCCTAGTGATGCTGCCTAAGGCCCACTTGAGATCTTTGCTCAGTCACTTAGTAATAATGTACTTCATTTCTTTGAAACTTTACTTGCTCACCTATAAACTGGGATTAACAATACTTATTTCCAAGGCTTATGTGGATCAGTGAGAGAAAAATACTAAATGGCCAGTCTCACAAAGAAGAAACTCAAGAAATGCATCCCCCACCAACATTTCCACCCAGTCTTCTTTCACTGAGATCACTAGTTCTCCATCTTCACTCTGACTTCACATCACATAATCTCAGTAACCTCACTCAGTAACCAGCATCTTTCAATGAGCAAATCATTAAATTAGGTGCTAGAGATACAGTCAAAAGACATAAAATGCAGAAAAATTCACTTGTACTCAAAGGAACACCCCACCTTCACAAAAAGCCTCTTTCCCCCAGCAGCAGCACAGTAAGGCATGGAAAGGAAGGGTGTGGTGAATCCAAAGAGCAATGGACAGTGGGAAAGTTTTGAGATGAGCAAAGAGGTTTGAATGCTTTTGACAGCACTAAGGCTAAAAAAATGATACAGGAGATGAGGGACCACACAGCTCCAGTCCCCCACCCAACCGCCACTGACCTACACTGGGACCATCCCTGAAGTGAGGAGAGAGGCTCTAGGTAACTGTTAACAGGTGGAAAAGAGAAGCGCCCATACCAGCACAACTGGATAAACCATTCCCCATCAGAATGGGAATCAGAAGCGGAGTTCACCTACATGCAAATGTGCAGATTTCTATCAGGATAAGAAAAATGCCCAGGAAGATAAATAACACAAAACTTAAAGACACTAAATAAATATCCATTTCCCTACCTTACTTCTCCTAGGATAAGTACATATAAAAATTTTAAATACCAAGTTCCTAAAAGAATTCCAAAATCTCAACCAACAGATTTTGATACAAATTTACACTTTAAATATTTTGTTCATTGGCGTCCTCTGCCAGGTATACAGAAAACATTTACACACATGCACAAGTACAGCCCAAGTATTAATTCAGTTCCTCTTCTGCAGAAAATCAGAAGATCCAATCAGTAAGGATTGATAGTCGCCGCCGCCCCCCCCCACTCACTCCTCCTCCTTTATAGGACCTATATATATAACAGGACGACAAATTAGCCTGTCACAGAAGTCACAGTACCTGGAGGTCACCCTCAGTTCCTCTCCTTCCACTCTCCTTCAACAAGTCCTCTGAAATCTACATCCTAAATCTTAAATCCATCTCTTTCTCCCCATTTTCAAAAGAGTACCAAGATTATAAGAATATTATATCACTCAGTGGGCCAACTGCATTTGTCTCATAACTGGTCTCCCTATCTGCAGTCTTGACTTTCTCTAACCCAGTGTTCCAGAAACTACAAATGATCAACATTTTTTTGTTAAATATTACAGACAACCTGAGAATGCTTCATGCGTAGTAAAGGTAAGATTATTTCATGAAACGTTTGTTATAAATATGGCATGTTAATCAGGAGATATATCTACTGCTAGATATATTTACTGTGGGTTGCAGTCAGAAAAGTCCAAAGATCACTGCCTAAGCCATCTTTTCAAAAATATTAACCAAACGATCGTAACCCTTTCTTATAAGCTTTTTAGTCATACCCTGTGTTCGGTCGCTTCAGTTGTATCCAACTCTTTGCAACCCAAGGACCTTGCCCACCAGGCTCTTCTGTTCATGAGATGTTCCCGGCAAGAATACTGGAGTGGGTTGCCATGACCTTCTCCAAATGACCTTCCCGACCCAGGGACTGAACCCACGTCTCCCGCGCTGCAGGATTCTTTACACCTGAGCCACCAAAGAAACTGACCGTTTAGTGGTTCCCCATTAACCACAGAATAGTGTCCAAACTCCTTGAAACGGCACTTGACTTTGTCCATAAATAAGCTCTTCCGCCCCTTCCCAGTCTCGACTGACAGTCTTGTCAGTCTGTGCTCCTATCAAGCCACCTTTTGTACATCCCATTCCCTCGGCCTGTATAGTTTTTTCTCTCCTTGGTTTATAAATCAAAGCCTGCTCATCCTTCAGTGCTCATTGGAGGTCTGCTTCCCCATTGCCTGTAAGTCCTGAGAGAACTAAGTGTACACCATCCATCAGAGGACAGCCTGACCTCTGTCCACTCTCTTACACTGTTGACCAATGCTTCCTTTTCGAAATGCTCTTGTCCTTGCATGACACAAGAGCCAGGCTTCCCTCCTACTTCCCTGGTTGCTTCCCTTCAGTCTACTCTTATATGGCAGTGTCCCTAAAGTTTCTGTCCTAGGTCACCTTTTTTTCAGTATATGCTTTATACCATCTAATCTACTTCCAAAGCTATTTCCAGCTCATATATATTTCTTATGAGGTACAAACCCTTATATCCTGTTCGCTCCTAAATCCATCCACTTTTCCCCTTTACTACTGCCTGCTGCTGCTAAGTCGCTTCAGTCGTGTCCGACTCTGTGCGACCCCATAGACGGCAGCCCACCAGGCTCCTCTGTCCCTGGGATTCTCCAGGCAAGAATACTGGAGTGGGGTGCCATTTCCTTCTCCAAAGCATGGATGCATGCTAAGTTGCTTCGGTAGTGTCCAACTCCATGCGACCCCATAGACAGCAGCCCTCCAGGCTCCTCTGTCCACAGAATTCTTTAGGCAAGAGTACTGGAGTGGGATGCCATTTCCTTCTCCAACTACTGCCTGCAACCAAGTATAAACCTTCATTATTTCCCATCTTGACTAACTCCTTAACCAGTCTTGGGCCTGCACCTCTGCTCCCTTTTAATCCACTCTTCATTCTCCACACACTAGCAACAAGGACCTTTAAAATATGTATATTTTAATAAATATATATTTAAAAAATATATATCCAATCAAGTCACTCCCCTATTGAAGCCTTTTAATAGCTTCTTATTGCCCTTAGAAATAAAGCTCAAAACCCTCAGCACGCCCAGTATGGCCTGATCTTTGCCTCTCTCTGCAACGCCCCCTCTCACTGCTCTCCCCTGTCCACAGTATTCATCAGCCGCACTCTGGTGAATTAATGCTGCAGTTAATGCTGCAGCTGCATTAACTTCTCTTCATCTAGTTAACCCCTCATTACTCTTCAGTTCAGTTGCTCAGTTGTGTCCGACTCTTTGCGACCCCATGAATCGCAGCACGCCAGGGCTTCCTGTCCATCACCAACTCCTGGAGTTCACCCAAACTCACGTCCATCGAGTCGGTGATGCCATCCAGCCACCTCATTCTTGGTCGTCCCCTTCTCCTCCTGCCCCCAATCCCTCCCAGCATCAGAGTCTTTTCCAATGAGTCAACTCTTTGTATGAGGTGGCCAAAGTACTGGAGTTTCAGCTTCAACATCATTCTTTCCAAAGAACACCCAGGATTGATCTCCTTTAGAATGGACTGGTTGGATCTCCTTGCAGTCCAAGGGACTCTCAAGAGTCTTCTCCAACACCACAGTTCAAAAGTATCAATTCTTTGGTGCTCAGCCTTCTTCACAGTGCAACTCTCACATCCATACGTGACTACTGGAAAAACCATAGCCTTGACGAGATGGATCTTTGTTGGCAAAGTAATGTCTCTGCTTTTGAATATGCTATCTAGGTTGGTCATAACTTTCCTTCCAAGGAGTAAGCGTCTTTTAATTTCATGGCTGCAATCACCATCTGCAGTGATTTTGGAGCCCCCAAAAATAAAGTCTGCGACTGTTTCCACTGTTTCCCCAACTATTTGCTGTGAAGTGATGGGACCGGATGCCATGATCTTCGTTTTCTGAATGTTGAGCTTTAAGCCAACTTTTTCACTCTCCTCTTTCACCTCCATCAAGAGGCTCTCTAGTTCCTCTTCACTTTCTGCCATAAGGGTGGTGTCATCTGCATTACTCTTCAATCTTCAGAATAAAATTATTATCTTCCGGCTGGGAGATTATCTTTGAGCCTACAAACTGGATTAGGTACACCTGACTCTACCATTATGTTCTGTTCCCTTATGAACTGGAACATCCATTACCGTTTATCACGTTGACTTTTATAATCGTCCATCTCTCCTGATGGACTTTAGGGTCTGAACACAGAGACTAAGTAACTTTTGTTCAACATAGTATGCCAGAGCCAAGTTTAATGCCAGCTAAGACTAATGGCTCTGCATTCAGGGAGTAAGAATCTAAATTGAGATAAGCTATGATTTTTTTTTTTTTTGGTAGTTTTCTTTTCATCTAGAGGCTGAAGCTTCACATCCACAATTAAACTTCCTTAACAGCAGCAACAACGACTAAGGCAATTAAACGCGAAAAGAGCAAACAGGTGGAGTCTCTCATCACTTTCCGCCCTGTGAGTGACTGTTCATCAAGGTTTCTCATACCACCAATCGCTGTGGGGGAAAATGGGAACCTATTCTCCCAGTAGTGGCCTTGGGGGCTTAGCAAGGGGGGCCTCGGAGTTCAGAGTGGTGTAACAAGACTAGAAACGGCGAGGAAGATGCTAGAGTCCCTGGCTCCTGGGACAGACCAAAAACAGGTTTGGGCCGAGAAGGACCAAGAGCTTTATGTCCCCACGTACCGAGAGAGGTGGCGCTGCCTCGGTGCTGTCCCGCCCGGCCCGGGACGCAGCCTGACGAGCACGGCGGGGCCCTGAACTGCACCGGAGCGTCCTTGGGCTCGAGGACGCGCCTCTGCCTGCCGGGGAAGCTCCGGGCGTCCGAGGCGGCCGGCGGAGGAGTCGCGGCGGCGTCCCAGCGGGGTCGCTTGGTGCAGGGCTCCCCGCCGGGGCCCGCGCTCATGCTGGGACCCGCAGCGCCGCGGCCCCGGGCCAGCCCGGGCGTGGAGCCTCATCCACTGACCCCGGGCGGGACGGCCGGCGCCCCCTCCTCGGCGCCGCCCGGCACCATGCCCCTCTGCGCCGACTGCTGCTGCGGCTCCCGCTCTGACAGCCTCCCGAACCAGGCCCTGTGCGGACGCCTGCCTGCCCGCGTCCACCGGCGCCCTACCAGCCGCGGGACGAGCCGCTCGGATTCGGGCTTCGTTCGCTTTCCCACCACCGGAAAGCTGCCGTCAGGCGCTTCCGGCTTCCGGGACGTGCGCCGTCGCAAACCGGAAGTGTGCGGCTCGGCGGGCGCCGGCGCCGGAAGGTCAGCGTGTGAAGGAGCCGGTGGTGAGGCGGGTCTCCCCGCTGTTCCCCAGGAGCGGCGGCCGAGCGGACTGTCTCGGCCCGAGGCGGCGGGGAGAAGCAGACGGGCCGTTTGCTGCGACACCATGGAGGGCGGCGGGGGCAGTGGCAACAAAACCACGGGGGGCTTGGCCGGCTTTTTCGGGGCCGGCGGAGCAGGCTACTCGCACGCGGATTTGGCCGGCGTCCCGCGTAAGTAGCAGGCCGCGCCCGCGGGCGCGCTCCCGCGCCGGCCCCGGCCACGCTGCGGGGGGTCCCCTGCGCGCGCTCGCCTTTGTTTTTTTTCTTTTTGCTTCGGTCGCAGCTTCAGTCCCAGTAGTGGGCCCGTGTGTCTGCACGGCCGCATTTTCCAGCGCTGAGCGAGTGTTTGGAGCCGTGGATCCCGGGAAGCTCTCTGTGGCTGACTTGGATCCAGATTCTGCATGGTTTTTTCCTCTTATATTCAGGCTTCCTGCCTTACCGTTCCTCCCACATATCGAGCCCATAGGTAACTTTTTAACACAAAGTCACATATCCTGAGCCACGAAGTAGTAGCCTTCAGGGCAAAACACTCTATAATAATGCATACAGGTGAGAAGGAAATAGGCGTCAAGTGGAGAAACTTGGAGGAGAACTGAACTTTTTTACAGATATGAAAAAGAAGCCAAGAAGAAATTTTAGGAAAGGAAACGTTCAAGTTATAGGGTGCCGGGGCACGAACACCCTGCCTGCGCCCTCTCCTAAATACCACGAACATGTGTTCCAGATCTTTGGAACTTTCTAACTGTGGGTAGTCACCTGGATGAGTAAAACGTGGACTTAAAGATAGTGGGAAGTTGGTGAAGGATAAGAGCTTTATGAAACTGTTTTATCTTGAGAATCTTTCTATTCTTTCTTTAGGGCTTTTATGCCCCAAAACAAAAACGGCTTTTAAAGTTCCTAGTGTCACCTGTGTGAAAACTGAATCTAGAACATAGTTTGCATGTAAGTTATAGGATATGGCTAGTTCATGAGTTTCAGAGCAGAAGGGGCACTGTCTTAATGTGAAAAGGCATTATTACATTAAGATTTCAAGGTGAATTAAGAGATCAAGGAGTAAACACTATCCACTGAGTACTTGAGATGGAGTTTTCTGGGTGCAGGACTGCAGCAGTTATATTTTTAAAATGACCGATGTTTTCACAGAGCTTCCATTCCATTGAAGTGAGCCAAGTAAATAAAGTGTTTCAGTTAGTGGTAAATGTGTAAAGGCAAATAGGATTTTGAGATGGTGATGGGAGCTGCTGCTAAGTCGCTTCAGTCGTGTCTGATTCTGTGCAACCCCATAGATGGCAGCCCACCAGGCTCCCCCGTCCCTGGGCTTCTCCAGGGAAGAACCTGGAGTGGGTTGCCATTTCATTCTCCAAATGGAAGCTGAAGCCATTTAAAAATGGCCCAGGAAAAACTACTTAGGGTTGTTGACATTTGAGCTGTGACCTGAATACCATTCAAATGTGTGAGAGGAGGTAAGTGTTTAAGGAACAGCTGGTAGGCCATTGTATCCACAAGGGAGGTGGTGAGGCTGGAGATACTGAGATTTGAGGGGAAGGAATGGCAGCTAATGAAGTGTTTTATAAGGAGTTTGGACTTAGTTACAAGTGTAAATGGAACCACTTAGATTGATTTCCTTTTCTGAAAAAAATCACTTTAATTACCATTTAGGAAGTGAATTAGAGAGACTGGAGCAAGTGAGGAGTCCAATTAGGTAGTGATTGGACTAGGATGGGAGCAGTAAAGATGGTAAGTAACAACTCAAGATAGATACTGGATGTGGACGAATAGGACTTTGAGTTGATGAAAAGACCAGAGTCCTGGGTAATGGATAGATTTGAGAACAGTGAACTCCGGGAGATGGTGATGAACAGGGAGGCCTGGCGTGCTGCAATTCATGGGGTCGCAAAGAGTCGGACACGACTGAGCGACTGAACTGACTGACTGACTGATCTGAGATACAGAGGACCCAAAGATTAAATTTAAAATGTGAGGAAGTTGATTTTTCCTTGATAGATTTTTCTGTCTTCAAAGGTAGTGGAATTCAAGTCTGGCCCTCGGAGAGCTCCCATTTTCTTTTGCCCTGACCTCCATCCTTCTGGTGATTACCTAGAATTCTCTATTATATAAATCAACTTTGTCAGCAACTGTCAACACTTAGATCTGAAGGAATTGCCTTTAAATATTTATACACAACACATAACCCAAGTGATTTTTTTTCCCCTTCATGAAATTGATTTGTCTCTTGTCAGTCTTACTTTGCAATGTGTATAGTCCCTGGTGGCTCAAACAACAGAGAATCTGCGTGCAGTGCAGGAGACCCAGGTTTGATCCCTGGAGAAGGGAAAGGCACCTCACTCCCGTATTCTTGCCTGGAGAATTCATGGACAGGGGAGCCTGGCAGGCTACAGTCCATTGGATCACAGAGAGACGGACAGGACTGAGCAACTAACACACACACACACACACACACACACACACACACACACAGCTGTCAGGCACTTCTGTAGTAAAGTAGAGGGAAATTAGCTTTCTAGATGAACTGGGCTATGCTTCCTGCCACTTCAGTTACTTGGTCCCTGTTACTGCCAGTGTCCTGACATGAGAGCCTGAAACACCAGTGCAGGATTGAGGCCGCCAGGAGGAGTCAGCCCCTAAACTGCCAGACAGGAAGGATAAGATAGGAAAGTGGGAGAAATATCCGTGTGCATTGTAAATCAGAATTGCAGAACACATTGAAGAATCAAGAGTAAAATTAATGCTAAATGAAATAACTAAATTTTTATTGCAATATATTGCTTTCTTTTCTCTCTAGTAACTGGTATGAACCCTCTGTCTCCTTATTTAAATGTGGATCCACGGTATCTCGTACAGGTAAGAACTTTATTAGTCTGGTCCTCTACCTTACCATTTAAGAAAATAAGTGCAGGTACCTATGTTGGCTTGGTCTGTGATATGTGCTTCTAGAGGCATCAAGTCTCTGCGCCTCTTTCACCCTTTTCCCCCACAAACTCTACGGATTTGCCTTGCATCCCTTCCTGACTCTAGTTGATTAAAGGATTTGGGGGTTGGTTGGTTTTTTGTTTTGTTTTTTTTTTCTTTTTTTTTTTTAGGTTGTGATAAAATTAACAAAATGTACCGTCTCTAACTGTACTGTTTAGTGGTCGCATTCCTAATACTGTATAGCTATTACCACCTACCAGTGCCATGCTTTTCATGCTGTAAAACTGAAACTCTGTATCCATTAAACAGTAGCTCCTTTTTCCATCCTCCTCCCAGTTCCTGACAGCTACCCTTCTGCTTTTGTCTTATGATTTTTGAATACTCTGAGTACCTCCAATAAGTGGAATCATATGGTATTTGTTTGTGTGTGACTGATTTAGTTCATTCAGCATAATACCCTCAAGGCTCGTGTGTATTGTAGTATGTGTCAGAATCTCCTTCCTTTCAAGGCTGTGTAATATCCCATTTTGCTTATCTGTTCACGTGTCCTATGGACACTGGGATTGCTTCCATGTTTTAGTTGTGGTGAGTAGTGCCACTGTGAAGTTTGGTGTATAAACACCTTTTCCAGGTTTGGTTGTGCATCCAGAAGTAGAATTGTTGTGTCACGAAGCAATCATATTTGTAATTGTCTGAGAAACTGCTACACTGTTTTCCACTGCAGCTGTGGTATTTTTCATTCCCACCAACAGTGCACAAAGGTTCCAGTTTCTCCACATTCTCACCAACAGTTTTTATTATCTGGAATTTTTTGAGAATCATTATTAAAATGACTGGAGTGGTGAGTTACTGTAGTTTTGATGAGCGATTCCCTAATGATTAGTGGTCTAGTGGTTTTCCCCACTTTCTTCAATTTAAGTCTGAATTTGGCAATAAGGAGTTCATGATCTGAGCCACAGTCAGCTCCTGGTCTTGTTTTTGCTGACTGTATAGAGCTGCTCGATTTTTGGCTGCAAAGAATATAATCAATCTGATTTCGGTGTTGAGCATCTGGTGATGTCCATGTGTAGAGTCTTCTCTTGTGTTGTTGGAAGAGAGTGTTTGTTATGACCAGTGCATTCTCTTGGCAAAACTCTATTAGCCTTTGCCCTGCTTCATTCCGTACTCCAAGGCCAAATTTGCCTGTTACTCCGGGTGTTTCTTGACTTCCTACTTTGGCATTCCAGTCCCCTATAATGAAAAGGACATCTTTTTGGGTGTTGGTTCTAAAAGGTCTTGTAGGTCTTCTAGCCCTGGGTGTTCATCGGAAGGACTGAGGCTAAAGCTGAAACTCCAGTACTTTGGCCACCTCATGCGAAGAGTTGACTCATTGGAAAAGACCCTGATGCTTGGAGGGATTGGGAGCAGGAGGAGGAGGGGACGACAGAGGATGAGATGGCTGGATGGCATCAGCGACTCGACTCGATGGACGTGAGTCTGAGTGACCTCCGGGAGATGGTGATGAACAGGGAGGCCTGGTGTGCTGCGATTCATGGGGTCGCAAAGAGTCGGACACGACTGAGCGACTGAACTGAACTGATGAATGATTACTGATGTTGAGCAACTTTTCATGTACTTATTGGCCATTTGTGTATATTTGGAAAAATGTCTGTTCAACTCCTTTGTCCAACTTGGAATCAGTTCACTTGATTTATGTTGAATTTCAGGCGTTCTCTGTATATTCTGAGTATTAACCTCTTATAGATATATGACTTGCAGGTATTTTCTCCCATTCTGTGGGTTGCCTTTTTACTCTTGATGTTGTCTTTGGTGCATAAAAATCACGAATGCCGATATTTGTGTTGTATTGCTTGTTGCCTTTGGTGTCATATCCAAGAAATCGTGGCTAAATGTGTTATGACAAAGCTTTTTTCCCAGTGTTTTCTTCTAAGAGTTTTACAGTTCGGGGTCTTCCATTTAAGTCTCTGGTCCATTTCGAGTTAATCTGTGTGTGGTGTTAGGTAGAGACCCAGCTCACTCTTCGCATGTGGCTCTCCAGGTCTTGCAGTACTGTTTGTTCAAAAGACTGTCTCTTCCCTGTGTGACGACCTTAACATTCTAGCCAAAAGCCGTTTGACCATACGTGCAAAGGTTTATTTCTGGACTCTGTTCTATTCGTTGATCTGCATGTCCGTGGGTATACTAGTGCCGCTCCAGCGTACATTCAGGCTTATTGATGGTTGTAGCTGTGGTAAGTTTTGAAATCAGCAAGTGTGAGTTCTTCAGGATTGTTCTTCATTTTTCAAGATTGTTTTGATTCTTTGGAGTGCCACTTGGTCATGATGTATAACCCTTTGACTATGCTGCTGCCTTTGGTTTCCTGGAATTTTGTTTAAGATTTTGCATCAGTGTTCATAGGGGATTTTGTCTGTAGTTTTTTTGTAGTGTCTTTGTCTGGCTTTGGTTTGATCATACTTGCCTCACACACAGAGTCATGAAATGTTCCAAGTATTTCCTCCACTTCAGGTTTTTGGAAAAGTTTGAGGATTGGTGTTAGGGTTTTGGAGTTTTTTGGTTTTTTCCATCTGCGCTCCGCGGCTTCCCTGTCCAGAGATTGACCCAGCCCATGGCAGTGAAAGTCTGGAATCCTAACCACTAGGCCACCAGGGAACCCCTGGATTGGGGGTTAGTGCTTTAAATGTTTGATAAAGCTTACCAGTGAAGCCATCAGGTCCAGGGTTTTTCTTTGTTGTGAATTTTTTTTAAAATTAGTGAGCCAGTCTTCTTACTGGTCTCTTCAGATTATCTGTTTCTTGGTGAGCTTTGTGTTTCTAGGAATTTGTACATTTCATCAAGGGCATTCAGTTTGTTGGCATACAAACTTCTTATGACAGTTTCTTATAATCCTTTTTAATTCTTTAGAATCGGTAGTGACATCCTCACCTTCATTTCTGATTTCAGTAATTTATTTCATTTATCTCTGCTCTGACCTTTATTACGGGGTCTTCCCTGATGGCTCAGCAGTAAAGGATCTGCCTGCCAATGCAAGAGATGCCAGTTCTATCCCTGGGTTAGGAAGATCCCCTGGAGAAGGAAATGGCAGTCCACTCCAGTCTTCTTGCCTGGGAAATCCAAGGACAGAGGAGCCTGGTGGGCCACAGTCCATAGGAGCAGAAAGATTCGGACATGACTGAGTGACTGACACTTTGCTTAATTTATTTTGATGGTCTGTTACTAGATAAGTAAATGTTTATAATTGTATTTTCTTGCTGTGTTGAAACTTGATGGAATATCATTCTTTGTTTCTTATAAAATTTTTATTTTCTAATTTTAATATAGGGTGGTTACTGCTAAGGAGAGATTTTGGTGTTTTGCTCTTCATTTTCTGTAACCTAACTTTTTTGTCTCTCCATTCTTACATTAATAACTTCTTTTGTGTTTGATTTTTTTGTAGGGAATTGTTTAAATTCCTTTCTCATAACCTTTTATATATGTGTGTGTATATATATATATATACTCTATAGCAGTTTTCTAAAGTTATAACACTAATTTCAATTTATACCAGTTTAACTTTAGTCACATACAAAAATACTGCTCCTTTACCACTGGTCCCTGCCCCTCTCAGTTGTGGATGTCACAGAATTGTATCTTTATACATCATGTGCTCAAAAACATAATCTAATAATTCTTTTAAATCCTTTAAAATTTAAAGTTATGTAGAAATACAAAGGTGGAGTCAAAAACATAAGCCGCCTAGTCCTTTGGTAACTGTCCATTTCTCTGCTCTTCTGACACTCTCTGCCCTCTCCAGGCTGGGCCTTCCGCTCTTGCGTCCTTTCATTGTAGTTGGCAGGACTCCCTTCTCATATCTTGCAGGGCAGGTCCAGTGGGCACAAACGCGCTCCGCTTTTATTTTTCTGGGAATTTTTAGTGTCTCCTTTTTTTTGAAGGACAGTTGTATATATCAGCCCACTTCCTGGTGGCCTCCAAAGTTTCTCTTGAGAAATTGACTGATAATCTTATTGAGGATCCTTCTATGTAGGTTGCTTCTCTCTTGCTACATTCAAGAATCTCTGTCTGTAGCTTTCAAAACTTTTAGTTTTAATACATCCCAGTATGGGTCTCTTTGAATGTATCTTACTTGGTGTTTATTGAGTTTCTTGAATGTTCACTTGCATCTCTTTTATCAAATTTGGGGGAGTTTTCGGCCATTGTTTCTTAGAACATTCTCCTTCTGTGACTCACAGTCTGTATTCTCGTCTGCTTTTCAATATCACACAGATCTTTTAGGTTCTCTGTTCACTTCTATTCAGTTATATTTCCTCCTGATCCTAAGACTCAGTAATTTCTGTCGTCTTATAATTGGTGATTGTCTATTCTACCTGCTCAAATCATTGAATCCATTTAATGAATTTACCAGCTATTGTTCTTTTCAGTTTCAGAATTTATTTTTGGTTTCTTTCTGGTTTTCCTTCTGTTTCCATGTTGTTCATACATTGTCTTGACTTTCTCCACGTCTTCCTTAGGTCTTTGAGCATCTTTACGACGACTACTTTAAAGTCATTTAGGTCTAGGCTTTCGTTTTAAAGCCTAGTCAGTCTACTATCAGGTGTTTCTTAGGGACGGTTCTGTTGATTTTTCTTTTCCATTGAGTGGCCCATACTTTCCTCTTGCTTTGTATGCCTTGTGATTTTTTGTTGTTGTTGAAAACCAGACATTTCTAATGACGTGGTTAACTCTGGAGATGAGACCCTCCTGCCCTCCCTGAGGGTTGCCTTTATTTGGTTATTGTTTAGATTTTACTCATACAGGCTGCCTTTGTGTTGAGGACCAGCTGGCAGTATAAACTGAAGCTCTTCTCATTCCTTTTCAGAGCCTACACTTTTTTCCTGGACATGTGTTGTCTCTTTCTGATTTTTCCTTTAGATAAAATTGCTTTTGAATGTTCTAGTCTTTAATGTCTAGTTCATGAAGGAGGAAACAATAAGGGGAGCAGCTCCCAGCTTTTTCTTCAAACTTTCTTTGAAGCTTTTTTCAAGCTTTCTTGAAAAAAGAAGACTTTCTTCAAGCTTTTTTTCAGCCCTGGGAGTGGGCAGGGGCGGGGAGGGCGCAGCAGCAGTGGCCGCCTCCCTCTGTGGGTGCACTTCTGAATCTGGAGCAGACGTCAGAGCACAAATTAAAGATTTACATGTAGAAGCAGCAAGTAATTAGCTTTTGAACCCCACAGAAATATTGTGTGAGAAGTTACAAAGTTATAAGAGATCATTAAAGTGGGAATCTTTTTAATCTTAAACCAAATCAGTACGTGTGAAAAAAAAAATTCTTTACTACCTGAGTTTATTTTATTAGATCAAGTTATTGTTAATCAAAAGCCTATGGAAATAAAAGTGGTCTGATGAATACAAACATTTGAAATTAGGGCTTATACATCTTAAGGTTTATATTCAGTTGAGTTCAGTCGCTCAGTCGTGTCCGACTCTTTGCGACCCCGTGAATCACAGCACGTCAGGCCTCCCTGTCCGTCACCAACTCCCGGAGTTCACTCAGATTCACGTCCATCGGGTCAGTGATGCCATCCAGCCATCTGATCCTTGGTCGTCCCCTTCTCCTCCTGCCCCCAATCCCTCCCAGCATCAAAGTCTTTTCCAGTGAGTCAACTCTTCGCATGAGGTGGCCAAAGTATTGGAATTTCAGCTTTAGCATCATTCCTTCCAAAGAAATCCCAGGGCTGATCTCCTTCAGAATGGACTGGTTGGATCTCCTTGCAGTCCAAGGGACTCTGAAGAGTCTTCTCCAACACCACAGTTCAAAAGCATCAATTCTTTGGTGCTCAGCCTTCTTCACAGTCCAACTCTCACACCCATACATGACCACAGGAAAAACCATAGCCTGACTAGACGGACCTTAGTTGGCGAAGTAATGTCTCTGCTTTTGAATATGCTGTCTAGGTTGATCATAACTTTTCTTCCAAGGAGTAAGCGTCTTTTAATTTCATGGCTGCAGTCACCATCTGCAATGATTTTGGCCTCGGTTTTTTGTTGTTTGTTTTTGTGGGGTTTTGATTTTTTGTTTTTTGAGTTTTTTTTTTTTTTTTGGAGAAGTTACTGATTCAACACAAATAAAGTTGCAAAAAAAAAAAACAACTCAGTTTACAACATTAAAAGGGCTTCCCAGGTGGCACTAAGGGTAAAGAACCCACCTGCCAATTCAGGACATGTCAGAGGGTTAGGAAGATCCCCTGGAGGAGGGCATGGCAACCGACTCCACTATTCTTGCCTGGAGAATTCCATGGACAGAGGAGCCTGGCTGGCTACAGTCCATGGGTCGCAGAGAGTCAGACATGACTGAGCTATTTAATGCACACACGCACACACACACCATCAAAGAGTAATTGCTGGATATCTCAGGAATGCAAGGTTGACTCACTAACTGAAGAGTGAGTCAGTGATGACGTGCACTTGTACCTGCTAATGTTGATTATGGCCATCTTTTTTTCCCCCCATTTGTATTAGGATCCATTTCTAGGTCGTAAATAATTATCATATTGTTTACCTCATCATTAAATATAGCATTCCTAAAAACCTTAAGAAGCACAATTTAAAACTAGGTCGTTAGTTGAAAAATCAGGAAGCACTCAGAATTTACAAATACATGTTTAATATATTTAGACATAGAATCTATTCAGATTTGCTTATCATTGCTCAGCAGACCACTTCTGTGTGATGAGGGTACATGCATTTATCTGTTTGTACAGTTCTTGGTAAGAATTTATGCACAAGCCGGAAATCAGAGCTGGGGAAGCGGTGGCGTTTTCCTAGTCATGACGCATTTACCAAAGGCCAGTGTTTGCCAAAGCGATGTTCATGTGCTAGCATTCTGTGTTAAGGGTGTGTGCTGTGGTGCAGGAGCTTACCTCGGCTCTTTTCATATAGAGAGCTTGGCAGAAGTGTGCCTGTCTTTGCTCTTCGTGAAAGTGTGCTGTGTTGCAGAACCAGTCCTGCTGTCCTCTTACAGTGAGGCTTCTCAGCCTAGCATTCTTGCGTGATCTGCAGGGCAGGGAGCGCATACCAAATTTTGTGTATGCATTTACTAGAGGAGGGTAGCTTTCCTTCTAGTAGCTTTCCGAGATTATAAAAGGAATATATGCCCTCCAAACAGATAAGAACTGTTAAAGTGGTGTTTTTGCCCTTGTGTAAGTGATCCAGTCTATTATAGTTCTCTAGTTTCTGCTCGTCTTTTATGAACATTGGGTCTTACATGTAGTAAAATGGTGGTTGATGAATAGTGTTAATAGCTACAAAATGAGTTATTTTCTCCTTCCAGACTGGTTTTTTGTTACTTCTCATAGCTTTCAGTTTGCCTTTCTATAGAGATGACACTCTTAAATTGTCAAATTTATCGTGAAGGCAAATTACGTATAATCTGTCAAACTTACATTGAGAAGCTAAATTCTAAGCAAGAATTTCTCCTAAGAACTAATGAGCGTAACTGTATATATTATGTATTTCATTTCACTTTCATTTACATGTTGCTTTTGTTGAAGAAAGTTTTATCTTTGACAAAGTAAAGTGGAGTTTTACTTAATTTATGTTTTACATTCTGTGAAAAACTCCTTTGAAAAATTAAACACTTTGCAAGTATAATACGTGTGTTGAGGGGAGCTGAACTTGATTTTCATTATTATCCCTGTAGGATACAGATGAGTTTATTTTACCAACTGGAGCTAATAAAACCCGGGGCAGATTTGAACTGGCCTTCTTTACCATTGGAGGATGTTGTATGACAGGTTGGTATTTATGTATGGTTTTTAAGTATCCTAAATCCAGGTAGTCAAAAGTGCTTAAAATCCAAGGCGATTAAAATAATAGCCTCAGGGTGTTTTTTAAAAAAATCATTATTTACATTTTTTCTTATTAAAAATGAAAAAGAATCAAGTATAATTGCTCTTTAATATAAAGCTGATTATCTGAATGAATTATTACTCTGATTTGCCAGGGGCTGCATTTGGGGCAATGAATGGTCTACGGCTAGGATTGAAGGAAACCCAGAACATGGCCTGGTCCAAACCAAGAAATGTACAGTAAGTCTCATGACATACTGATGTTTGAGTGTTAATCTTTACTTTGTTGGCTTAATGAACACGACCTTGAAATTACAATATTTAGAGTACTGTATAATTTTTGGTCAATTTTTTGGCTGGTGTTTTCCCCTTATTCATTATAAAAGGAATTTAGGGATCAAATTGCTGGGTCTAAGCTTTTAGGAGTGATTTTTGAATCAGTGTCCATCAGCTGGGGCTATTCCAACCTAACTTCTCAGCTACACCTGTTCTATTTTGCAGGCCTATATTACCTGCTTTTCAAATTGTTGAATTACTAGTACATTATTTGGATTGTTCAGGGCTGTGCAAAACCATAGGACACGGTAAGTGAAGAAATACGAAGCACATCAGAGTGATTACTAAATCTGCTGTCATTTGATTGAATTTCTCATTGGCTTCACCCTCCATTTCTGAAATGCAAAGGTGCAGAAATTTTCCATGAAATTCCTAGAGCTTAGAGGTAGTTCTGAAAGGAGTAAGGTAGTCTTGTCTTAGGAAACTGAAGTTTGTAGAGAAGGGAAGGTGCAAATAAAAAAAGTCAGAAAGTGCACTTAATGTGCATCTTCACCCTCTTAGGAAATAAACATGACCAGTTCCTCTCGCTGTTCCTTAAATAATGTGTCACTTAGTTTTTTTTTTAAGCGCATTTTATGCTTCATGTGAGTGGAAGGACGCAGTGTGTGTCTTTCTTGAAGCTCCATTTTCCGTAGCCAGCAGATGGCAGCAGGTGTGTTAGAATGAGATCTTGGGAAACCTGAAGGCCTGTCAGACCTTTCACCTTCCTGTTACTCTATGGATCACTGCCCTTGCTTTACAAGCTCAAATCCTTGAATATTTTTGTATTTACATTGGTAATAGGCATTCTTTACTCCAGTTTTGTTTTTTTTGCTTTTCGTATTATGGATAGGTTTGAATATATACAAAAGTAGACAAAACAGTCCAGTGAACAGCTATGAACCATAACCCAAGTTCAACAACCGTTAACCAGCACCAGGGCCAATTGTGTCCCATCGCCTTCTTCCCTCCCATATTATTTTGAAACAAATCCCCAGCATCATATTATTAAATAACAATTTAGAAAGTCTCTTAGAAAAGATAACCTTTGTTTCTTAAAACCATCATAGTTATTAAATTTTTGAGAGAGTTGAATTAGTTTTCTTTTTTAAAGTCAGATTTTATAAATCTTATACATCATTTTCTTTTATATACTCATTCTGATTTTTTGAGATAGCATTTAAAAAATGGAAAGATAATTGGGTTTCAGGCTGGAAAAGATCTATGTAGTTTCAAAGCCCAGATTCATTACTTATTGGGATCTTGGGTAAGTTTCCCTACTTTCTGCCTTTAATCTATTGAGAGATAATTACAGTGGGAAGTAGATAAGGCCCCAGTAAATGAAAGTATGTTGCCCAATCATGTTCCAGAGAACTTTGCACTTTGCAGTGCCACCAGCCATACAATAATGAAAATTAGTAGCTTTAGAAGCTTATCACAAATGAAAAACAATTAAGTGCTAAACTTAAACATATTAGTAAATATGTAGCAATTAACTGCTTAACAATATTTGTAATCATTACTAATTTTTAAAATAATCCTTTAGAAGTAATACAAAGTTTTGTTATTATTGAGCATTACTTTAAATGGGTTCTTTACTGCTTGTCATTGTAACTCCGTGGTTCCCAGCAGTAGTCAGCTGTCGGGACGGCCGTTCCTGTGACAGTGTTGCACTGCTGGGAGAGGAAGGCCCTGTCCTCCCCTCCAGTCGCCTCCGCCGCTGTCCTGGTGGCGTCCGGCGCTGGCGAGGGCAGGCCGTGCTCCCCTGAGAGTGTGCTAAGCGCTCCCTGTGGCCGCTTAGTGCTGGTGTGGGAGCAGACAGTGCGCTTCTCAGGTCTCTAATGAGGTGTGTTTTCCTTCTCTCTGAGTGCTTGTAAGATACAGTCCAGGATATCATTCAAACCTTTTATATATTTAATAATTTTATGTCTTTAGTAATTAGAATTTTCTTTACACATTGACCTGAAACATTGGGAGTTTTAACCTTCACTTATGTAAAGTAAAAGCAATCCTTACTGAATTCTAAGGAGGTGTTAAGTTTTAAAATTAAAAAAATAAAATTAAGAAAACTTTGGGTATTGTGTTTATATATTTAAAATTGATGTTATATGGTTTTTCTAAATACTAAAGCAATACTGGTTCTAAATACAGATTCTTTCTCTTTCTGCCCTGCTAGGATCTTGAATATGGTGACTAGGCAAGGGGCACTTTGGGCTAATACCCTAGGTTCTCTGGGTAAGTAGATATCTCACTTTATGATAAATCATTATCATTACAAAGAATGTACATGTAAACACTACATTCTCTCCTATCCCATCAAGACACCAAATAAAATCATATTTTAACTCAGTGAAATCCAGATAGTTTAGTGCCAAGGCAGATGTTTTTGTGTGTTTGGAAAAGGTCAAGGTTCTATAGCAGATATGAGGAGGAATCCAGCCCTCCTGATATGTTTTCCTAATAGCCCATTCATCGTCCTGTTTACCTAATGAGATTTCTCAGACTAATTGCCTGAGTTGCAACAGGGCCTTTGTAGATATTGGAAATAATTGCAGTTCTAATGAAGGTATAATTTAGTAGTACTTAGGAACAAATGCTTTCATACTTTAGTGTTTATGAATGATTGACTCTCTTGATTATTCATATAAGAAGCTTACTTGTGGCACTTACGCCCTCGACCAAAGTTTTCTGTGTCTGAAAGTCTGAAAGTCTTTAACTGGTGGCAGGTTAAGTAAGAGAACATGTAGGTAGTGTGTCAAAAGATAAGAAAAGCCTCTTGTGTGACAGAGATCCCAGCCTTGTCATAGGCTTTGGAAGCAGGACGTGGTCACCCTTAGACAGTCAGGTTTGTGTTCGGGATCCTAATAAAGGGCTACTTCCATGCGCTGCTTGTGCCCCAGTACCCCTCCCCCTGCCGCCACCCGCCTTTGTATCGATGCTTGTGAGATTGCTTGCCTACCTAGAGTGAGCCCCTGCACATTCTCAGTTTAGTTAATGTTCCAGAAATATCAATTCTGAGCAAGCTGGAATGGTCAGTTACCCTGTGTGTTTTTCTTATAACGTGATCAGTTATGATGTTTTGCTCAAGTTTAGTTTCAGTTAAATAAATTGGAACTGGAAGAAGAGCCTTTGTAGAAGTATAAAAACTTAGAGCAGAGGAGTCGTGAGGCCGAGTTTGCTGTAATTTTGAAAAGGGCAGAAGAGGTAATGCATTCATGGCTATTTGGTCTTTAGAGACGTAAGAGTGGCGATTTAGGGGAAACGCTTGTTAAACTAAATAGTGCTATTGTTGGAGTTTTCACGTACAGAAACTAAATCTCAATTGTCTTGAAGTATTTTTCTTAAAATAGAAATAAATGCATGTGTTTTGCTTTTGTTTCTAAATTCTAAGTACAGCTGTTAACAAATAAATGGAAGTGAAAAAGATCCTCTTCCTGGGTCTCCGCAGTGTCACTTTCCATAAATAGCTAGTAAATTTCTTTTCTTTCCAAACATTTTCTTTGCCTATCCAGAGTCACACACACATGTGCCAGCTTTACATGTTAGTGAACAGAGCTCTTCCCGCATTTTGAGTGCATAGTATTCCATTATGTGGAAAGTCTCTGGACCAGTCTCCTCTTGAAAGTCACTTGATTTGTTGCTAGGCTTTCGTTATTACAAACAGTGTTCCAGTGATCATTGTTTATATGTCTCATGATGTCTACAGAATGCGTTTATCTAAATATAATTGCCATACTGACTTTCAGTTCACTTTTTTATTATGATGAGTTCCGTTTCCCTTGTAGCTTTGCTTTATAGTGCATTTGGTGTCATCATTGAGAAAACAAGAGGTGCAGAAGATGACCTTAACACAGTAGCAGCTGGAACTATGACAGGCATGTTGTATAAATGTACAGGTAGGTACCATTAAATGGTGAAACTGTCTCTTAATATAGTTGAAGTATGCTTTTTGGCCATACTGTAGGTTTTAAAAGAATTATTTTTTTTGGTAGTATAGTGTTCTTTGATACCTCATGGTTTGCGATTTGATTTTTTAAATTTTCATAAATACACATAAAATTGACCATCCAAATTGTTTAAATGTATAGTTCAGTTATGTTGTGTATTAACATTATTATGCAACTCCAGAACTTTTCTTCATCTTATAAAACTGAAACTCTGCCCACTAAGCGACGGCTCTGTCTCTGCCCCTTCTGCAGCCCCAGCAACCACCATTCTGCTTTCTCTCTGTGACTCTGATCCTGGAGGGCCTCATGGAGGTGGGGTCGTGTAGTGTTTTTCTTTTAGTGACTGGCTTATTTCATTTAATATAACCTTCTCACAGTATTCCTGGAGAAGGAAATGGCAATCCACTCCAGTATTCTTGCCTGGAGAATCTCACAGTATAGCATGTGTCGGAATTTCCTTCCTCTCTAAGGCTGGATAATACGCCGTCACACATATACACCACGTTTCGTTCATTCAGCTGTCAGTGGACCCTTGGGTTGCTTCTGCCTTTGGCTACAGTGCATGATGTTGTTATGAACAGGGGCGGAGTAAATCCTAAGAGCTGAATCAGAATTACTTGGATGAAGATCAAATATCAGATTGTCCTCTAAGATGGAAAGGAAATGAACATTTGCTGAGTTACGGTTATATTCTCAGTAATAACCACTTAATATATAACTTGTTAAACTCTGTGAAGTGATAATCACAACACCCCAGTTTTATAGATGAGCACATTATTAAGATGTTCTTTTTCAAAAGATCATAAAACTAGTGACAGTCCCAGATTTTTCTCACATTTCTGTTTTAAAATTGCCTAAATTTATGCCATAATTGCCTATTTATGTTCTGTACTCAAGCCTCTGAACAGTACTTTTGTTAGGTAATTCCTCCATCACAAACATCAAGTAGCATTTTTTGCCTCATTTTTACTAGAAATGAGAGAGAAGTCTCTCTTACAGGATTATAAAATCTAAACTTTCATGGTATGTCTGAGAGCAAGAGGCTTTTTTCATACTGAAAATGGTAACATTTGGAATCGTATCCCTGAGAGCTCACAAGGCTTCTTGCGACACGTGCCTGTTCTGATACACATCAGCAGAGCTCCTAGGCACAGTAAGACAGGAAATATCTTTTTTATACACGAAAATGTTGGTCTAGAAAAACCTTGTTAAAAACCTAAAATTACTTTTACACTGAAAATCTTTGGGGTCAGACAGAGGAGTTTAAAACCGTAATTGGCACCACAGGAGTGACACTCAGCCAGCAAGTGTTTAATTGGCCCAAACTGCGTTTATGAACGGAGAAGGCAATGGCACCCCACTCCAGTACTCTTGCCTGGAAAATCCCATGGACGGAGGAGCCTGGTAGGCTGCAGTCCATGGGGTCGCTGAGTCAGACACGACTGAGCGACTTCACTTTCACTTTTCACTTTCCTGCATTGGAGAAGGAAATGGCAACCCACTCCAGTGTTCTTGCCTGGAGAATCCCAGGGATGGCAGAGCCCAATGGGCTGCCATCTGTGGGGTCGCACAGAGTCGGACACGACTGAAGCGACTTAGCAGCAGTAGCGTTTATGAAAGATCCAAGTAAAACTTAAGGGACAGGAGGTTTCGCACAGAAATCTGGAAATGTTAGCTTCTTGTGCAACAATGGAGGACACGGGGCCCCGCCGCAGACGGCAGCAAATGGCAGGAGCTGCGTGGGCAGCCGCCGCCCCAGTGGGTGGACACGGAAGTGCCAGCTCCGCCCTCCCCAGTGCCCGCCTCCTGACGCAGCGTCAGCCATCACGGCGTTTCTGTGTAGGGGGCAGCCTTAAGTATAAGAGTGGACTGAGTTACCACCTCGTTTAAGACACATTACACATATTTTAAAGATACAAAGGGGAATGCTGAATCCTTGGGATTATCACAGTGAAAAAAATGAGAACCTAGTTTTCTGTCTCCAGGACTTCCTTGCAGGAGTAGTGTCTTCCCAGCCCGGGACATCTCCAGCATAAATTATGGAAAAGAATGCTCATGGCTCAGAAGAGAAAAAGCAAAAAAGAATATTCATTAGTTCTTTGTCAGGTGACAAGCAGGTTTCAGTTTTTCAGATTTCAGTTTCCACCGCAATTGTGGAACACAGAAGAGGTGAATGATCTGCTGACCCAGAATTCCAACGTCAGTTCCTGGTTCCCGCCTGACTAGTCTAACTCAGCACATCAGAATTGCAGACAGAGGCAAAGCAGTGTCTTTTATTGATTCTGGTTTAGACGCCACTTAAGACAAAGCACAGAATTTTGTGTGGTAGGAATTTATTTAAAAGCTCCCAGATTCAAGGATTTGGAAAGCAGTTGAGGCACTCCGTTAGTCTAGAGTCAGCCTGAACCATTCAGGAAAGAGGATGCGTGACGGTAGCCCGGTGTCAGTGTGCTCAATGCTCCTGAAGTGCACACTCAATAATGGTACATTTTGTGTGTATTTTATCACAATTTTAAAAAGGATTTTTTAAAAACAATTTAAGTTAAATAGTGCAGAAATTTGTTGACTTTGTAAGCTGTCTCAGTGTGTAGGTGAGGCCGTTCCCCTAAACCAGGGCAGCAGGCTCCTGCTGGCCAGATGCCTGTCTCGTCACAGTTCGCAGACTAAGAATGTATTTTACATTTTAAAATAGTTAACATTTTACATGGTTATGTAAGTATCTACAATATGTAGGATCAAAACATCAAGAAATAGCAAGAGACACATTCTTTAGAGACATGCGGGTAAAAAGTGGATTTATTTTCCAGCCATTTCTAGAAAAGTGTGCTGACCCCTGTGCTGAAGTAATTATCAGTTCAGCGTGTGAGCTCTGCCCGTAATCAGCTCTATACCAAATGAGCTAGGCACTTCAGTAGTCTGGGCGTCATCTTCCCAGGTTTAGAAGAGATGACATTTGCCCTTTTTGGAAGAATTGTATAGACAATAAAGCTGTGGCACAGAAGCCTCCTGTTGGTTCTGCTTTACAGAGGTGAACCATTGGCCTCATGTGGTTCACTGTGGTCAGAGCAAGTGTATTTGCTAATCAACTTCCTGTACTTGGTTGGGCAAAGGCCGTTTTGTTACAGAAAGTCTAAAGCCAAGGCTGTTAAATTCTGTAACAGATCAACCAGATGGAAAACCCTGACATTATTGGAAAGAGTTAAAACTAAAACCTAATAAAAGGCTACCCTGGAGTCAGCTTCCCTGGTGGCTCAGCTGGTGAGGAATCTGCCTGCAGCACAGGAGGCCTGGCTGGGTTCAGTCCCTGGGTTGGAAGATCCCCTGGAGAAGGGAAAGGCTACCCACTCCACTATTCCGGTCTGGAGAATTCCATGGAATTAGTCCACACGGTTGGAGAGAGTTGGACGTGACTGAGCAACTTTCACTCAGTCAGGATTGCTGTGTTATTAGTGGATCATACACTACGTGTTGCGTATCTTCTTGCTAAACAGTTGCTCAGTCGTGCTAGAAACAATTTTTTCTTAGCCTTCAGAGAAGGCTAGTACAAAAGGATTATGTTTTGTACTAAGGTGGTTTCATTTTGGTATGAACGTAGAAGGCATTCTAGGGGATAAATTGTTAAGAGACACTTAATATGCCACTGATGTCCCAAAGTTCTTAAATCTTTATAGTTTCCAGTTTACACTGGAGAGTCTTCTGTTTTTGTAACCTGCTTAAAGAACATTCATTACACTCAGAAAATTTTGCTCTAATGTCTGAACCATAGTGATGCTGTTTCAGATGGCATTTATTTTTCCTGGGCTTCATAGCTTATTTTTTCCATTTCTAGAAATTTGGTCTAAAGTTCACTGTCAGCCCATTTTTCAGCCACATTGAATACAGTTGCAAATTCAACTGTCATGCCCAACCTTAAGTATGGCAAGATAGAGATGAGATAGACTTGAAGGAAATATCTCCCAGTTACTGTGATGAATTCTTTATGTGCATCATCCCCCTTCCTACATATCTGATGGTTGTTTATAGATGATGCCTTCAGTTTCTGTTTGGGTTTGTTTGAGAGAGATAATTAGGGTGCTTCAGAGTTGAAGCCTAAGCCAGTCAGCTATCGAACGTCTTCAGGCTCGAGAGGCTCCTAGAGGGAGTAACCCTTTAATCTATCATCTGAAGCCATCTGGCAGGATGTGCATTGCAGAAATGGTTGGTCTGAAGTGTTCTAACTCACCAGCGTCACTGAATTTCATGGAATTTATTGGAGTGTAGCTAAAGGGGTTCTAATGTATACCTGGACCTTTGCTTTCCTATCACATGACTTGCAACAAATACTCCAGAGATACCATACAGACTACCTGAAGTCTGTTATCCCTACTTATTTGTGAAACTGTTAAGAGAACATCAAGTATTTCTTAAAAGCTTCTTTGGGTACCCCCATTCCTTTTACTAGACTTGGTGACCATTTTCAGGTAACTTGTTGAAACATACTGTTTCTGCATTTCAAATGAAATCCCTATTCCATAATCTTCTTCCACATGAAAAAATTCTTTTGTTAAGCAAAAATAGTTCAAAGTCTAATCCTAATCCTGGAATGTTTTTCAATTAGTACGAGGATGCCTGGAGCTTCCCAGGTGGCTCAGTGGTAAAGACTCTGCCTGCCAAGCAGGAGACAGGTTTGATCTGTGGGTCAGGAAGATCCCCTAGAGAAGGAAACAGCAGCCCACTCCAGTACCCTCGCCTGGAGAATCCCAGGGACAGAGGAGCCTGGCGGGCTGCAGTCCTCGTGGTCGCAACAGAGTCGGACATGACTGCGTGGCTAGACGACAACGTGATGCTGCTGAGTTACGTCTCTGCTCCTTAGTTGGAGATTTTCTGAAACATCAGAATGGGGATAGGAAATGGGAGAGTCGGTGCTTCATCAGCACCTAACTCAGACCTTGACTACAGCCGTCTTATCTCCCACCACTGGCTTGAGTCTTCAAAGTTAATATTTAGAGGACCTGTGCAGAGTCCAAGGCCTGTTAATACTGTTTCCAAAGAGGGTATCGCCTTGTTTACATGCTGCCTTAAATCAATTGACAGTGCCAGTGAAGTTCTAAAAATTAGGACTAGCAGGGAATTACTGATCTGCTTGGGATTTCAATAATAGGCATAAGGTCTTGTCCAAAAATGTCCTAGGATCAAGTCAGACTGAGAAAAGTCAAAACACCATGCTGATAACTGAAATTAAAAGTGAAAAAAGGTTGTTACTATGGATACATAGTTTACATATTAAGCAGGTGATTTAGGGGGAATCTGTTTCTACTGAATTTCAGTCTTGGTTTATTATTTTCAGAGCTTACTCTCCTGTTTGGGATGGAATCTTCATAAATCTGAAGAGTGTGTCTCAGCTTTGCGAACCTCTTAGGTCGCCCTCTGATGGGACAGTGTGCAGTCCAAGTGTGTAATGATGCTCTCCCTTTTCCTCTCCCAGGCGGCCTTCGAGGGGCAGCGCGAGGCGGTCTGGCAGGACTGACGCTGACGAGCCTCTACGCTCTGTACAATAACTGGGAGCACATGAAGGCCTCTGTGCTCCAGCAGTCACTCTGAAGATGCTGGTGGTTTACAAACGGAGGACTCTGTAGTAGTCACCCTGACCAGTTTATCAGTCAGTCTGGAGGCATTTACTCTTGTATCTACAACTAATTTGAAAAACTAGAGATTCCAATTTGCTGTGATGAAGAACACAGATGGTTGACCAGGACTGGCCCTCCTTCCAGCCATCACGGAGTTGAAGACAAAACACCCTTGGGCGGGAGTGGTGTGGCTCTCTCAAGAAGATCTCGCAGCCGTTTGTGCTCCTACCCACTCCTGGAAAACCACTCAATCCCAGAATTCAGGCCTGCTTGTCAGTACTGTATCAGCCACATTTGTTCATTTAATGATCCAAGACTGTAATATTGCTCTGTATTCCCAATAAAGGGTGAAAGCAGAACTGAAGTCCTAACCTCAGCATTAACACAGTGGGTGTTTCTCCACAGTTGCTCTTACCTCTGCTCCCAGAGGCCAAAGCATGTTTTCAAGTTTGTGATGAAGTGAAGGGCTACTAGCACCATTAGCAACGTGGTTAAAAGGTTTTCTCGAACAGAGCTGACACTAAACAGCCTCAGGATCTCTCAGGGTAACTTATCATACCATCGGTGTACTGTGCTAGATCAACCCTAACTCAGTCTCACTGGGGACGATGAGAGACGGCACAGACAGACCCGGAAGTTCCTAAGGAAGCCCCGGGAAAGCGACAGAAAGGGGGACAAGTTATGTGATTTCTGAATTTGTTTTCTCATGAGGAAATGAAATTAATCAAATAATGCACTCTAGGTCACACATAGACGTAATAAACAGCTGGTGGGTATTATGATCACAGAGGAAGTGAAGTAGAGCCTTTCTGAACACATCTAGCGAGGAGGAGGTTGGCAGAAAAGCAGAGGACAACAGCAGACAGTAATGACATACCTGTTTGCTAATTCAGGAGCAATAACGCAGCATTTTCAGTGAGTATAAGAACTTTTTATGTTCAAGTGTTTCTCAGCTGTGCTTGTAACCAAAGGATACCACATTCGTATAACTCTGTGACAAGGTGTTTTACAAATACACAGGACAACTAGGTGGCTGGTATGCTTTTAATGAATGGAGGCAGATACAAAATGCATCGATGCAAAAGAACGCTTTACATACTCATCAGCATAGTGATTAACGTTAATTTAGGGATACACAACCTGTTAAACCTCAACTACAAAGTTTCCTGCAACCTAAGATAATGGAAAAGCTGCTTAAGTTTTTACCCACCACCTTTAAAGTTCTAAATGGTATCTGGAAGAACTAAAAAGTAATAGGCTCCTTTCAGCTGTGGTCAAGAACTCGAGTGAAGCGGAATGGCAGTGACACTGGGACGGTGACGTCCCCCAAGGGGCTTTCCAGATGACCACATCACAGACTTCAAAGGTGCCTCCGGGAACAGGCAAGTTGAGCGGCTTAATAGTTTAAAAGTGGAAAGCAGCTAAGATGTCTCCTTTAGAGAATTTTAAAACATGGTATAAATACCTCTCTCCTACAGAGAAACTTTTTAAAGCACAGACATAACTTTAAGGATACTCAGGAAACATCGATAGTTTTCATAAAGCTTCAATAAACACCCCAAGGCACAAGTGTTCAAAACTTGCTATTCACTAAAATGTCACTGCATTATACTTTATATTTATTAGAGGTATAGGTATGCTGTGCTTGCAGTGAGCGGACGTTTAATTTATGCCTAGTTAAAAGCACCAGGTGTCAAGTTCAGCTTCCATTTACACAGGATGCACCAATAACACTTAGGATAGTGAATAGTTCAAGTCCATTTCCACCATACTTTGCTTTTGATTAGTCAGCACTGGGGCTCTGCTGCCTGTAGTTCTTCAGAATATTTTGCAAGAGGCTAGAACTACTCTGAATAGTCTTCAAGCAATATGGAGCCCTTCTGAAAGAGACGTTCTTTCATCATAACATTTAGAGAAGGAAATAAAGACAGATCTTGCAAAATCTGAATGTCTTTCAAAAGAAAAATAATGTAGAATCTGGCACCTAAGCTAAAATGTTTTGTGATAAATGTCAAAAATTGCCAAGACTTTCAATATGTGTTTTGGTAAGAAAAAAAACCACTATATTGGCAAGGTTAATGATGTAAAATACAATAGAATATTAATTAAATAGAAAAATTCACCATTAATGAAAGAAAACCCAGGATACGCGAAGCATCCAAAGACTGCCAATCAAAAGGCAATTTCACTAGCTTTAGAATGCATCAACACACTGATTATAGAACTATTTCATTTTAAAACTACAGTGTTTTAATGTACTTCTAATAACCACCCAATCTAAGGAGCCATGGAGGCTTAGGAGAAAGACCTACCCACTAAGATGCATTTCCAGCAAAGGGGTGAATTACTTCTGTAAGAAAGAACCTGAATCACCGCAGCATCAACAAACCACCTTTTCCTTTTCCACAGTAATTCATAATTCGATGACGAATTTCTCTTCACTAGTTCGAAATTGGGGAGGAAAGGAACTACATCAGACCCAGAGACAATGAATGATTTCGCAGGCCAGCCACTCAGCTGAGGGATTTGTGATAATCTGCAGAAAATTTGGTTGACTCGTACTCGATTCCTTCACATCTGTAAAAAAAAGTCCACGTAAAAAGTCACTTCACTGTAAGATTAAAAGCAAATGTCTTCCCACTTTAAAGCTCTCATTTCTCAATAGGCTATTAGAAAACACACAGACTCCAAAAATTCTGACAGCTACATCATCTGGAAAGGTTACTTTCAGCTACGTCCTAGTTATTTCATGGAGCAAGCTCAAGTGAAGCATGAAGTTTCTATGATCTCTCTTTTCCCACCTCACCGACATTCAAACAAACCGTTACCAGAAGTACAGTTTGGTGAGCAAGCTGAACTATGTAAGAGAAACCACCAGCAGCTAGAGCTGTCGCATTCGCGCTAGTGGCACGCACCAACCTGCAGAGGACTCCGGTGCAGCCACTTTTCTTTATCGACTTGAAGCTGCATACAGGCGAAGAGATCGCAAACTGCTGGGAGGCCGTAGCGGTCCGGGGGGAAGTTGTGCTCCTCCTGGAGGGGCGAACTAAGTAGAACTTCCTGCAACAAGACACAGGGTGGGTTGCTACATGACAGCCGGGAGGCCTCATACCAACAATTCACCTTCCAGTCTAGGGTCTATAAAGAATGATGCGAACGCTGGGCACTCTAGTAACAGCACGAAAGTGAAAACTATTTTCTCTGCCCCTAATTTTTCCATAAGTTGCAATAAAATAGGCCAGATGTGGATTTGGGGCACAGAAAATACAAACTTCAGTATGAATAACCATAAATGTTCCATTCCGTTGCTAACACGGCACCAAAATTAATACTTAAGCCGCATTTAACAGTTAAGATAGTTAAGGATCTGGTCCATTTATTTGCAAGGTTTGGGATTAAGAAAATAAAAATCTACTGAATATACTTAAAATGGTGCTTTTTTAATGTCTTGGCTCACCTTGGCCTTCTTTCGAAGTAGCCACTTGTCCTCTCCTGAGGATAACTGGCTAAGATGTCCTGTCTTCTTTCCTGGCAAGACCCAGTCAGCTGTGTTAAAGGGACACCAGGCAGTGGTCAAGGGCCCTGTAGGCTTCCGTTCGCCAGCCCCGTCCTTGGGAAGAGGCACTGCCTTGTCGGGACACCCTTCTTTGTGTGCGGGGGCCATGAGCCACTCTGACAAGGGACTGTCCCTTATGGCCCGGAAGCAATCAGCAATTCTAGAAGCCCGGGCCGGGGGCGCCTTGGCCTGCTCTGCCGCCGCGCTTCTGGATGGAGAGAGCCACACGTCCAGGGAATCTTCACGTTTCTCAGGCCCAGGTTTTGGTTCCACAGGCATGCCATTTTTATCCTTTCCTTCTTTCTTCAAAAGCCACTTACACAGAGCTTCCTTCTCACAATTTTCATCACATACACACTCTGCAAAACTTGTACAGGGCTCATTGGCTTTGCAGACCTCCTCTACTTTATATGGGTCTTGATGGTTCTGGACCAGCCAGTCCTCAGTAGTCAGGCTGGGAGCGGACAAGGGTTTCTTGGCCTCCAAGTGCTCGTTCAGGCATTTCAGACTGCCCAGGTTCTCAATCTCCACGCCTTTGGGCTGGTTACCCTGACAGTAGGTACAGGAATCAGACTTGACAAGCCAGTCATTCACACTGTAGGACTCCCGGAACACCTGGAACAAAAGCCTAAACTTCTCACCGGTGGTTTCACAGCCGCCATTCTCGGGCTTCTCAAGCTTACGGGATTCCTGGGGAGTTACCAGCCAGTCAGAAAGATCCACCTCCTCTTGATCGAAAGGCTCCAGATCCCCAACCTCTTCCATTTCCACGGAGCAAGAACTGGCAGCAGAACAGCTGTTAGACTTTTGGTAACTTGGTTTTTCAGAAACTTCTTGTTGCTGACTCTTGTGGAGCCAGTTTTCCAAACCCTTTAGGTTGCCCCAGACTTTGTTCAAGAAACTGCAGGCTCTAGCAGACGTCTACACAAAAAATACACAATGTTACTTTGCTAGACTATTATGACTGCCTTGAAATTCAATGATAAGAGTTCTACTTATATTTACCACACTACAAAATGTTTCTAAGTATACATAGCCAAAAGACATGGGATTTCTCTGAGATATTAAAATACATGATTATATTAAAACTTAAATTTTCTGCAGTTAAAAAAGGCAAACTAGGAGAAAGCATTTATAGCATATCTTGTAGAAAAGAGACAAGTAGTTTCTACATGTGCATTTATGAATAAAGAAGACAAAAATGAGTCATAGATTAGAGAAGTCATCAAAGTTGGCTAATAAACATGAAAAATACTCAATCTCCTCAGTAACCTAAGAAACTCAAAAAGTAAAATTGTTCTTTTGTGTTAAATTCAGAGGAAAACTTGTAAATAACTACCACGGTTAGAGATGTTTAGGGAAGAAGGTATATAAAGTAGTATAGACTTTCTGGAAACCCAAACTGACAGCATGTATTGAAAGCCTTAAAGGGTCTGCAGAACTATAATTTAGGAACACAATTTCTAAGAATTCATTCCTAAAGAACTAATCAAGAATGCATATAAATAATTATCTCCTGGACATGCAAAAGAAATTTATTTATATTCAGAAAAACTGAAGTTTATAGCCAATCAATGAAATACTATATACCAGGAGGGATTTTATGGAAGAAATTAAATGACAAACATATTCATGCACGTATATGTACGCATAAACAAAATGTTACAGTGGCAGCGTCTGCATGTGGGATTATGAGCTTGAATTTCTTTATATAGTTTTTTCCTAAGCTTTTTCTCTACAGTGAAGAGGTGTCACTATTGTAATAAAATGTTATCTTTAAAATATATGTTTCCCAGACTAGAACTAAAAACCAAACACATGCTCTCAGTTAGTAACTAACCCCATCTATTACGTCATCTATCTCAGAACCAATAGGGGCAGCGACACACCTGACTGTTCTCCACGGCCTGCTTCTGGTTGAGCCAGTCCTGGAGATTGGTGCTGGGCAGGTAAGGAGCCTGGTGACCGACGGCAGGTTTGCTTCCAAGGAGCCATTCACCGAGAGGGACAGCTGCGGCGCTGGATGCCGACTTCTGCTAATCACACAATACTTTGCTGCTTAACAAGGCAATGTCAAACACAGCAGAAAGTTTGCCAGAAAAACAGGAGACCCAAGCTCTTTAATCTTGGCTCGGTGCTGACCCTGCACCAGTCAAATGATTCCCCTAAGCCTCCATTTTCACAATTAGAAAACAAAGAGTACAGCTGGAAATCAGCTTCTCAACCCAGCACTTCTAGGGCCCTCTATTCACACTTCTCACACTGCCTTCAGAAGTGATGAGGAAGAGAAGGGTCCCTAAGAGAACCAACCCAATCACAGAGCTAAGGATGATTTCTTATGAACTAACTGATAACAATTACTTTCTTATTGAACACGTCTAAAACCTCTAAATTTCTGACATTCAGTCTCAAGGGAAGCATTTAATTGTATAAACTCATTACCATTCGTGCCTTTTTACAAATAAATGATAGCCAAAAAAAAAAAAAAAGTGATATAATCAAAACCCCAAAGAAATACAAGCCAAATAATAACTCAGTTACCAGAAACAAACGGCATTTTACCTGCTCTGGCAACGGGATGTAGCCTCTCTTCTCTAAGAAGGACCCAACATTTGATGAACCAGCATGAGCCATCAGGTGCTCAGGAATTTGCTATAAGATAAAAAGCAAATTAGTTGTGTTTACTAATGTTATGCTTTCATACCAAAAAAGTGAACTTGTAATCCCTAAATTTCAAAAGTATTAAGCAAAGTGGTACAGTTCACTAGAATAAATATTCTTCACACTAAATTCAGCGACCTATGAAGTAGTTATAAAATCTGAGAGTTCTCTACTACATAACTATCTTCACAGAAGAAACCTTCACCAGAACTGGTAGTATTACAACTATTAACAAGACCTTCAAGCCATAAATTTCTTAAGAAATAAGTCAAAGGTATTTAGAGGTACAAAGATGAATTCCAGAGACAATCAGTCAGTAATACATTCCAAGCACTACCAGCCTAATGCTCTATAAATTCAATCAGAACATTAAGTTTCTAAAGCTTACCAAATTCTCAAGAAAGTCCCTTTTCATAGTGAAAATGTGCTATTTTTAAGACCATGTGTCAGGCCACAGACCTGAGAAGCTCACTATGAACCTTCTGAGATGAACATTACTTACAATGGTCTTGAGAGACCCAAATGTGGTGATTGCCTGGCGCAGGGCAGTTATGTCGGCTTCAAAGAGTAAAGCAGTTGAATCTTCAGGTTTGAGAGTCAGACTGCCCAATCTGGAGAAAAAAGTAAACAAAATCTGGCTATTTTAAAGAAATATCTATTTCAAATTCATCCAAAATAAAAACCAAATTGTGAGTTACTTGAAGTTTGGTTGAGTAACTCAACCAAAGATAGATGACTCAACCATGTGCCGCCAAGTATGATATTAAATATTTAAAGCAAGATGATATTATCAAACAAACATTAAGTTTAACACTAAGTTAAATCCAAGTCATGCAAAGAGTTACAAAGTGACTTTTTAATACACCAAAGTCAAAGAGCCAAAATCAAAGCACACAAGAAGGGTCCTTACCTCTCCAGGCAAGCTGAGACTGGACTGGCTAGATCTTTGTTTGGGGTGCACTCCAGCTGACGAATCAGACAATCGAACTGGCCCAGTAACTAGAAGGAAAATGAGATCACAGAGCCACAATGATATGAAAAGCACCAAGTGTATCCAAGGTAACAAACAGCATATAGCACTTGAGATCAGGTTTTTATCTGATCTGTATTAGTCCTTCATTACAGAAAAGACAGTCTCTGGAGCCAGAGACCGTCTTGCGGGCTTGCGGTCTTCTTACCCAGGAGAGCTGCTGGGCCTGCTGCTGAAGCGTCTCCTCCTTAAGCTGATAGATGAGATCTACCTGTTCATGTAGCCACACCTCTCGGCTTCGAAGGCATTCCAGGTGGCGACTTATGCAGCTGTGAATCTGGGCTTTGACCTAGGAAACATAAATATGTTAGCTTCACCAAAGAACAGTGTTTCCCACAGAGTGGTAAGGTTCTTAAATTTCTGGGGGTCACAAATCCTCTGATTATCCAAAGATGACATGTATGGAGTATCTCCCCAGAGAAATGCATACACTTAAAATTTTGCCTATAATTTCAGGGTTGAGTGCCCAAAGCCCACCCATGGAAGAATCAAAGCCCCCGTGGACCCAGTTTAAGATTTTCAGTCATAAAAGCATTTTTAAGCTCTAAAACCCTCAATACTCCTCCTTCTAAGAGGTAAGGTTTATTTTGGGTGTCCTAAAGGAGTCAAAAGAAAATACAAGGATATGTCATGTAATACTGATTCCCCTGTGTTTTCCACATAATTTGAAAACCTATAGTTTTACAAATTCATCAGTGGAATAAGACAAGAATGTAACTAGCTAGCCCTTATCCCTTTTCTCATCCTATGAATAAGCAACACATCTACAGCAGGCCAATTTAGTGAAGAGATGAACCGCTACATGTCAACAGCCAGAGGACTATGAGGGTAGACAGTTTACGTAAAATTATTAGCTGAATGCTTCTGGAAGCATCAACAGTGATGCAAAAGAGGGGTAAATATAAAAATCCTATGGAAGAAAATCTTAATGGCTATAAATTATCCATGAGAATCCACATAAGGAACTGTATTTCAAAACACCTTTTTCTGTATAGTAAAACAGTATTTCAGTCATGTAATACTTGGTCTACCAGTTCACTAACAGAACGCTGTTAGGCCAGCAGAAGGAACAGATTTCATCTTGGCCTGCGCTTAACAACTAACTCATCTACAGAATCATGCCATGCCAATGCCAAACTAAAAGACAGGAGGGGATGTGGAAATGCCATCCTCTGTGCATCGGGAACACAACTGACCAGTTCAGTGAGCCGAGCTCATTCCTTTTGCTACTTTTTAGTTGATGGCAGTGCTTGGCACAGCCACCACACGGAGAAGACCAAGGGAAAATGCAGGCTAAACTGGATTCTGTAAGGTGGTACAAGAATTTCTAGATTCTTCTAACACCTGCTCCATTTTCCCTTTGGAATCAAAGGCACCAACATTTCAGGCAGATGATGCAAGACATGGGATAAAAACTTTTTGGTTTGGAGAAGCCAATCCCTTGGCTATGCTCTAACTAGACCTGTGCTAAGAGTTCAGACAAGGGAAAAGCAAAGCATACACCACACCTCTCGCAAGTTATCTTTAATTTGCTGCTCAGCCCGGAGAACTCCACCAATAGCAAGCTCCAAGTCCCTCCGTGCGTCACAACACCTCAAAAGGGGTTCTCTGTTAGCGGGGCAGCCACTCTGGTCCTGTGAGGCACTCATTCTGCACCTGTTCCTTTAAAAGAAAAAAAAATCCAAATTGCACTATAATTACAACCAAACACCTTGCAGTCATTCCCCCAAATGATTATCCAACCAACTCCCAGTTACTGTTCATGACTCCTTAACATTACTTCCAACACAGGACCTGGCACAGAGCGTACCTGTAATAAATATAACAGCACCCCCACACCCCCCTCCCACCACTACTGCCGTCCTGCCCTATCCTGGACAAATCTAAAATCAGAGATGGTTTCTAAATACTGAGAAAAAGGAGGCCGTGGTCACAGTAGCCCAGCGTGGACTCACTAACCCCTGTGAATCCTGGGCTTAGATGGATTCCAAGTAATTTTTTTTACTTAGAATCCAAAGTTACTTCCTTCTTGGGTAGTTCTACTAAACTGGCCCGCCAAGGCGATGCTGCAGACATGACATATTCGGACAAGAGTAAGACCCGTGACAGGCTGGATACTACCTTTGTGGACAAAGTAAACGCGGGTGGAGCAGGACAGCTAGACAGAGTCATAAAATCCTGTTTTACAAAGTACTCAAAGGCTAGTGGATTAAAAGCAGTCTGCTAAGGCTTAGAGGTATGCCTCTGTTTTCCCCAATTACTCAACAGTTTCTCTAAGTGCCTGGATGAAAGCACAGAAGAGATTAAAGCTGGAGATAACAGGGGACTGTGACAAGGACAGGTTTCAGGACAATCTCTACAGCGCTGTTAGATCTTGTAACCAAATGCCGCTTTCGTTTTTACTTGAATGGGGGAGGACAAAATGGGAAGCAGTGTTTTTCAAAAATGGAGATTTTCTTAAATTTATTTTTTATTGAAGGACAACTGCTTTACAGAATTTTTTTTGTCAAACCTCAACACTAATCAGCCACAGGTATACATATAACCCCTCCCTTTTGAAGCTCCCTCCCATCTCCCTCTTCATCCCACCCCTCTAGGTTGATACAGAGCCCCTGTTTGAATTTCCTGAGCCGTACAGCAAATTCCTGTTGGCTATCTATTTTCCACATGGTAATGTAAGTTTCCATGTTACTCTTTCCATACATCTCACCCTCTCCCCTCTGCCCACGTCCATAAGTCTATTCTCTATGTCTGTTTCTCCACGGTTACCCTGTAAATAAATTCTTCAGTACCATTTTTCTAGATTTCCATATATATGCATTAGGATACAGTATTTATAAAAGAATGGGGATTTTTAATTGAAAGCAAGCTTTGTATGAGTTAGCAGTACACTGGATCTCAAGGAAAAACTTACTTACTATATGACTACATTTACCGAAAGCTAACATTCGCCACAGGACTAATCTGTTCCACATTTATTAGACTACTTTTGAAATTTCTCTCTGAATAACAAACTTCAGAAACAGGCATTTAGGGGAAAAAAAAAAAGAAAGAGGCCTCAAAACCATGAAAAATTTCTCCAGGAAGAGAGGCTATTTAGTCTAGATAAGAGAAGTTTCTGGGACAACAAGATTACTATTCTGGAATATTTGGAGACCTGTCAAATAGAATTAGACTTGTTCAGAATGACCCAAAAGGAGTAGAGAAGGATTAATTGCAGATACTTGAGGCAACATATAAAAGAAATTTCCTAACAATCCTGAAGGAAATGACCTTCGCAGAGAAGCCAGCCAGCTTTCAGGGGAACAGCAGTCCACCCAGTGCTGCTGCTGCTGCTGCTGAAGTCGCTTCACGCGTGTCCGACTCTGTGCGACCCCACAGAAGACAGCCCAGCAGGCTCCCCCCTCTCTGGGATTCTCCAGGCAGGAACACTGGAGTGGGCTGCCATTTCCTTCTCCAATGCATAAAGTGGAAAGTCAACATGAAGTCGCTCAGTCGTGTCCGACTCTCAGCAACCTCATGGACTGCAGCCCACCAGGCTCCTCCGTCCATGGGATTTCCCAGGCAAGAGCACTGGAGTGGGGTGCCATTGCCTTCTCCGAGTCTTGCAAACAGCTGACGATTCATGTGAAACGCAAGGAACTTGGCCTACGCTGCATCTTCAGGCTGAAGTTTAGGGCCAGGTGGCTAACTCGCTGGACCCTAAGAAAAGCTGAATGTAGTGAGAGTCCCCGCCCTCAGAGACAAGGCAAAGGAAGGAAGGAATTCAGTGGAACTACTCCTGACCACCAGCTAGACTCACCAACAAGAGCAGAAAGAGCCAGGAAATCTTCTAACTTCCCCCTGCTATTTTGTTGCCACAGTCTGGTTCCCTATAATCATCTCTGAAAAAGGAAGGGCTTCATTAACTGGATTCGACAGGAATCCCCTTGGAGATTTTTTACCCCTTAAAACACTACTTTGCTACCTTCATTTTCACTGTGAGCTGCCCTGTTTAAACATACCCATCAGTGTACACGCAGAGCACACAGTAGGAACCTGCAAAATGTGGGTGAAATGCTGGCTCACATTCGGAGAGCAGAATGTCACCTCATCACCACAGGTGGCTTCACTTTGCATGTAAGTTGCACGAAAGCATGTTCAGCTTTCAAATACATTACACAGCTCTCACCTGGGCCTCCCTTCCCACTCTTAGCTCCTCACCATCTGTGTGGGAGGCCACAGTGCCCAGCGCAGTGCACATTTTAAGCAACAACATTAAACAATGTTAAAAAACCCCATAGCTCTAGATCATGTGGGAAACAAATTCAAATGCATACAGTGTAGAAAAGTAGGTCTTCTCAAAGCAATCACAAATACTACACTCTGCCCACCAAGAGTAGAATATAGCAAAGACACATAAATTGGATTGTCTCCTTATTGGCTATGGATACAAATTAGGATGAGCTTTCAAAGTTACAAAACTGATTCTTCGCTACATATTTACCCACCTTGTTTTCAAAATAAAATGAGCCTTATCCTTCAAAACAGTCACCTGGTTAGCCTGAGGGTCTTTAAGAACCTGCTTCATCCTCTCACACTCAGCCCAGGGGTGTCTGTCCCTCTGCTGCCCGCGGCTCTGACCCTCCTCCTCCCTGTGGCGCAGGCACGGGGTGGTCAGCGGCCACAGCCTAGATCCCAGGAAAGAAGCTGAGCGAGTTTGTCTTCTTGCACTGCAGTGAGGGGGAAACCCTCAGAGCTGAAATCAAGAACTCTACCACACAGGTGAATTGCAGCCACAGTAACGTGAAGCCAGTCCTGAACCGTCACATTCAGAGACACTTGTTTGAGTCCATACCAGTCAGTTTCAACAATTTGTTTGTTTCAGGTTGGAGAGCCAGTGTAGCAAGTGTGATGCTGAAGAGATTACTCTGAGGCCTGAGAAACCGGAATTCCACTTACATCTGCCACCTTGAGACCCATGAGCTAGTTACTTAACTTCTCTGGGCCACAGTTTCCTCTAGAAAAACGGAGGCAACAGTAGCTATTAATACAAAGTGCTGCAATAAAGATAAACAGATAGTACCTGCCTATAGGCACTTCACCCAAGCCCTGCACACTGCACTCTTTAATGTTTGCTTGCTTCTGTAATTAGGTTTAGCTGAGTTATAGGGACCTTCGGAATCTCTACCTTTGGACTACAGAAGAAGCAAGGAAACTCGAAAAGGCTCTGAAGCGACAAAGCTCTGACTCAGAATCAATTAGCCATCAATTAATGCTATGACCTTGAACTGTCTGCCCTTTTTGAACCTAATGTTCTAATTAACAAGTGAAGATAACAAGATCTACCCCAGAGACTTGGTGGTCAGGGTGTGGTGCTTGTTGAATAAACATAGCTCTCCATCTGCTCTCTCACTATCTCACAGAGCAAAATGTAAGCTGTTTTTATGGCAAAAACTCAGTGGTCTAAACCCTCTAATACATTATTATACTAAGTATACACACACTTTTCTGCCCTACTACCTTCAAAGAGGGATTGACTTTAAAAAAAAAAAAAGTATTGCCTAAATGTGTGGGGTGTTTTTGTTTGAGACAAGTGAAAAGTTTAAGTGCTTTCTAAAACTTCCCTGCCTGTAGGATTTCTGTTCAAGGTTTTGGGGGAGGAAAGAAATCAAGGAAGAAATACACACATTCCTCACATAAATAAAGCTCCTGGAAAAACATACTTTCCTCAAAGTAGGCTCTGCCCCCTTGGGCAGCCCACTCGGCCCTGCAGCTGCCAGAGAACCCCCCACCCCCACCCCACCCCTTCTCCCTCAGGACTCCCTCAAGGCCATCCTTTGTGGCTCAGCTGGTAAAGAGTCTGCGATGCGGGGACCTGGGTTGGATCCCTGAGTTGGGATCATCCCCTGGAGAAGGGAAAGGCTACCCACTCCAGTATTCTGGCCTGGAGAATTCCACGGACTGTATAGAGTGGAATGACTCTATGACTCACAAAGAGTCAGACACGACTGAGCAACTTTCATTTTCTTTCCTCAAAGAAGAGTTCCACAAACTATATATGCCATATTTGCACAACACTCTGCACAAATTTAGTTATGAAATCCAAAGGACAGGCAAGAATAATTGGGCAACTAAACCGCAAATGAAGCTAAGCCCTGTCATATGGTTTAACCATAAAATTTCCAAAGAGCTATAACCCTCTTGTGACCAACACTAACCACAATGGAAAGTGAGAAAAACCTTAGGCATCGCTGTGATGGACTCTCTCATTACACTGATGATGCCACAAAGACCCAGAGAGCTTACATGACCCACCTAAAGGGCCACCACAGCCGTAACATGAAGATCTGGGTTTAGAGCCAGGGTTCCTCGGGGCAAGGCCTGAATTTGCTCCTGACCAGCGTGTTCCTCCTTTAGGACATCACCATCATATTCTTATTTGCCAGCAGGAGCTTAAAATCAACATTCCAACGGGTTACTACTGGAACACCCTCCATTAAGAAACTCAGTCCATTCATAATCCTCAAAAAAACAATTTTTCAAAACCTTTTTCCTTAGATAATGCTAACAAAAATAAAAAGCATGTCATGATAGGCTCAGAATAACCAAAGCACTTCCAAGCATGAAAGACAGGAGCCAGAGCCCTGGGCGCTTACCTCACATCTCACAGCCACTCTGCACCCTCTAAGCAAAGGCCTGGATCATTTCTAACTGCACCTTCCAGCTCTCACTGTTCAACTCCTTCCCAAATTGCTCTCCTCTCCAAAAAAGATGTCCATTTTTCACTTATATTCCTAGCATCTAAATCATTGCTAAAAGACCCATAAGGTACTTATTATCTTCTATGAATTACTAAATTAGAATACTAATGGTCCATTTGGTTATCTCTGATGAGACAGCACATATCCGAATATTTGTACAAATTTTCAAGAAAAAAAATTACACTAATAGTCCACATGCAATTTTACTGTGACACATTCCTTAATGGGTTCTTTCTTCCGTCAATTTTTAAAACTAAAGGTTTTTTTTAATATCACAAATCATTAACTTAAAGGTTATATGTACGTATCTCATTCTAGCCCACAGTTTCTGAAATTCAGGATGATTCTGTTAATTTTTTAAAGCATGTAAGCCAAGGTTAACGCCTGAAGAAACGCACAAAATAAGGGAACAATAAATTCACGACAGCATATTTTAAGCTCGTTTAACACTTCAGACCGTCCTGCATTCAGATTTACCTTTATACATGTAACTAACTATAAGCAACCAATCCCAGCACATCAGCTTTCCGAAGCAGTAACTGAAAACGAACCACAATATTAGTCATCACCATCTCATGCCAAGTACGGCACTTCTAGTCAAAAGCAGCAGTGACACATGCGACTCTCCAGGCTCCCCATCACTTCCTAGGAGCACAGCTGCCCGAAGCAGCCTGCGTCTGGTCCTCCCGGGAAGCCGCAGCCGCGCGTCCACTCCGAGCAGGTTTCAGAGCAGCCACCGGCACCGCTCAGTCCGCACGCGCACAGCAGGCCCCACGCCCAGCCCGCCCAGGGGAGCCCATCCGGAGGGCTCCCGCCGCGGCCCTGGGCTGCCGGCCGTACCTCCTCTCCAGCCAGGCCCCGGCGCGCGCGCTGCCAGCAAGCAGGACGCTGCTCTACCCGGGACGCGGTGAGAAAGGGCCCGGCCCGCAGAGAGCGCCCCGCCCCTCAGCGCGGGCGGCCCCGCCCCTCAGCGCGGGCGGCCCCGCCCCTCAGCGCGGGCGGCCCCGCCCCTCAGCGCGGGCAGGCGGGCGGGAGCGCGCACGTCGGCCGGGGGGCGGGGCCGGGCCGCGGGCTCCGCCCCCTCGGGAGGCCCCAGGTGCCCCGCGGCCCGAGGACGCCCGCGGCCACGCCGTCTCCGCCAAGACCCTCGGTTCCGAGCCGCCCGGGCGCCGCCGCCACCGGCCGCTCCGGGCGAAGCCAGCCCGCAGAGCCTCGAGGGACCCCGGGGCTCCCTCCAGCCTCTCCGCGGCCCGCCGGCTCCTGCGGCCAGCCTCTGGGCCCGCCCTGATCCACAGCCCGCAGCGCCAGGACGGCTTGAGGGATTCTGCTGCCTGAGCTACAGAGAAAGGGCAGACGCGGGCCGGAGGGCCTCCGCAGCCGTCAGAGCTCCCGGCAGCGGGTCGGGACTCCCTCTGAGCTCACCGCCGCCAGCCCCGCGGAGGCTCGGGCTCGACTTTTCCTCGCATCTGTGACACCGCTCGCCCTGTCCCCCGTGTCCTTCCGCCTCTCACACGCACTCCCACGTGGCCTCCGCCCAGCTATGCATTCAGTGCCCACGGGTGCTTTTCATTCAGCAAACTGACTGAGCACCAGCCAGATGCCAAGCTCTCTTCTAGGTGCTGGGAACACAGTAGTGAAATAAACGCCCTACCTGGAGAGGCCATTTGGGTACAAAACCCGGCTCTGTCACTGAGATGCTGTGTAACCTCAGGCAGGTCACTTAACCAATCAATGCCTCAGTTTCCCCATCGGTAAAATGAGGACGATAATCATGGGTCAACTCAATGAGAAATATATGAATTGGTATATAAGAAATGACAGTGCCTGGCACACAGTAAGTACTTCCTGCCTGATGATTATCATGCTCATGGTGCTCTAGTTTGATGCCCTTTTCTCTGAAAATAATCCTTATAGCCTGCATATCCAATAGGCCAAAGACAAAATTCTATACAGCCTTGTCACACCTTTTAAATCATTTTTTTTTTTTTTTACTGTAAAATACTAATTCTCATCAGGCTGTATAACTTATATGCAGGGTATATCATGTGAAATGCCAGGCTGGATGAAGCACAAGCTGGAATCAAGACTGCCGGGAGAAATATCAAAACCTCAGATATTCAGATGACACCACTCTTATGGCAGAAAGTATAGAGGAACTAAAGAGCCTTTTGATGAAAGTGAAAGAGGAGTGAAGAAGTTGGCTTAAAACTCAACATTCAAAAAACTAAGATCATGGCATCCAGTCCCATCATGTCATGGCAAATAGATGGGGAAACAATGGAAACAGTGATAGACTTTATTTTCTTGGGCTCCAAAATCACTGCAGATGGTGACTGCAGCCATGAAATTAAAAGACCCTTGCTCCTTGGAAGAAAAGCTATGACCAACCTAGACAGCATATTCAAAAGCAGAGACATTGCTTTGCCAACAAAGGTCCGTGTAGTCAAAGCTATGGTTTTTCCAATGATCACATATGGATGTGAGAGTTGGACTGTGAAGAAAGCTGAGCACCGAAGAAGTGATGCTCTGAACTGTGGGGTTGGAGAAGACTCCTGAGAGTCCCTTGGACTGCAAGGAGATCCAACCAGTCCATCCTAAAGGAAATCAGTGCTGAATATTCATTTGAAGGACAGATGCTGAAGCTGAAACTCCAATACTTTGGCCACCTCATGTGAAGAACTAACTTATTGGAAAAGACCCTGATGCTGGGAAAGATTGAAGGCAGGAGGAGAAGGGGACGACAGAGAATGAGATGGTTGGATGGCATCACCAACTCAATGGTCATGAGTCTGAGCAAGCTCCGGGAGTTGGTGATGGACAGACAGGGAAGCCTGGCGTGCTGCAGTCCATGGGGTCGCAAAGAGTCAGACACGACTGAGCAACTGAACTGACTGACTCATCTATGCATATGAAGCTATTTCATAACAGTTAAGAGTAGAGTGAAACCACTCGACAAAAAGCAAAGGCCAGTGAACACTGAAGACTAGAAACCTCAATTAAGCAGCCCTCACATTTCAGATGAACAGAATCTATGGACGTGCCTGCTTCACCTGCGAGGCAGTTTCTGGGGTCCCGTGTCAGTCATTCACTACGAAAACTGGTGAGAACACAATTTGTCTCAATTCAAAATATCTTCATTGGATAGCATATTTTGTGAAGATACAAATAAAGCTAGACATACCTCTGAATGATGAAAGTTAACATTTGATAGCCCTTTGTACTTTAAGTCAGTGGCTAGAAAGAAGCAATTCTCTGTAAAAATATGACTAATGTCAAGAACTTTCATCTCTCTTATATGCCCCTAAAAATAGTTACAATGTGAATACAACAGGAAATTTGTTGACCACCACCTACATAACCAGTGGTCCCTATGCCCTCTCTACCAGATCCTGACCAGTGCCTGCTCTCCTTCACTTGAACGAGCTACACAGTTACTGAGAGTCAGTGTTATTCTATTTATGACAGCTTTAACTGTAACTATAACGAAGTGACTTAAGAGTATACAAATATAAAAACTGGAGGGAGAAAAAAACCATAAAAATCTAAACAAATTCTGCATTCAGACATTGCAGGTAGCTTTATACTCCCTTAAGCTTTGTTATTTGCCCTTGCATATTTATGAAATGTTTAGGTTCTAAAGGGGAAAAAGTCATGAGACATTTTACCTCTCTTCTGTTTCAAGATTTCTTCACTGTCTCCCAACAAGAGAACCATCTATTTCCTAGTAGATTAGTAGATCCTCATTTAAAGAGCATAAACTGCAACTGTCCAACGGCTCCCCACCTGCCTACAGGATTAAGTCCAAATTTCTCTAATAAAGCTCGGAGTCTTCTGACTTCAGCCTGACTCTCCTGCTATCTCCCCAGAGCAGCCCCGACCCCGTGATCTTCTGGACAGCAGTTTCTCGTGTGTAGACCTGGCTGGCTCATCTCGTCCAGTCTGGCTCTCCCGGCTCCCCCGGCCAGCGATGCCAGACCCCTGCCTTCTCCCCGCCTGTGTGCCTTTCTGACTATACGTAAGTCAGAAAAGCACAGTCACCACTATTAAGCCTTTTCTGACCAAGCACTCATTTCTCAATAGTCTTAACCTATAGAGGCTTCCCTGGTGGCTCAGCTGGTAAAGAATCTGCCTGCAGTGCAGGAGACCCAGGTTCAGTCTCTGGGTTGGGAAGATCCCCTGGAGAAGGGAATGGCAACCCACGCCAGTATTCCTGCCTGGAGAATCCCGTGGACAGAGGAGTCCATGGGGTCGCAGAGAGTCAGACCCGAGTGAATGACTAACATACACACAGAGTTAGCTGCTGCCTCCTCTGGGCCCGGTGTAATACGTGTAAGTTTCCAGTATGACACCTATAACACATGTTCTTACTGTTGCACGTCTGCCTCCTTAGTCTGAGAAGTCCTGAGAGCAGGGCCATGTATTGTTGGCCTGGTATCAGTATCACAGTGCTGCCAAGCCCCCTTCACATGCCATGTGCTCTCTTGAACTGACCTAGAGAATGGTGTCCCTGGAGCTGCTTTAACCCTCAACTCAACAGAGGCTCCATACATATTTGATAAATGGATGGATGACTACATGAGCAATGAATGCTCGATTTCAGACCAGCCACAGGAAGTGTGGCATAGCTCTGCTTTAAACATAAGCAGTCAACTTGATGTCCCATTCAGAAAGGTTTTTCAGAAGTGGAAATGTTTCCACCACAACTGTTACTTGCCGTTTGCTTTCAAACAAGACAAAACGAGCAAGGATATTGCTACTGAAACCGTGCTTTCAGGCTAGGCTCTGATGTAAAGTGCCTTTCCCAGTGCCGGGACCGGCGAAGCCCAACTATGCAGATTCACAGGCACTAGCTGGTGTCTGAGTTCAAGGGGAAGCAGCAGCTGCGCTTACAGCCATCTCGGGATTTTTTTCCTCTGATTTTACAGCACCACAGAAATTCCAGCCCACATCACAGAAGTCTGGTAAGCTTTCAGAACTAGGGCTGTACCCTATCTTCAGCTTGAAACTTCTTGCCATAATATACTAAAAGATGTGATTTATCTATCATCACAGTAATAATATAATTTATCCCTAATTTTATATGGTAAATATCTTGTGGTTTTCCTGACAGAGACAAGCAAATGATAAAATATTTTCCCTCCTCTGAAGCCTAGAGGTCTAGAAATAATGCCAAACTAAAACTCAAAATATACCGAAGATCATTTTCTTATCAAATCTGTAATTGTTCAAGTATTAGAAGACTTAACTTCCTGTCTATGACCAACTGACAAGCAAAAACTTTTTAACCTATTTTGCCCCTTACCCACTCCTTCCTTCACTGAGCCAGACTGTCATGTTTCTTAAGGACTCAAGACCATGCCAGCTAAAAGGAATATTTAGCTCCAAACATACCCTCAGCCTCAGAACAGATTATCTTGATTTCATTGCATAATCAAGCCAAGTAAAATCAGGGGTGACAAGAGAATCAGGGAGACTAAGAGAGTCTGAATGAAGCATTCATGCCAGAAGTTTGTTGTTGTTGTTTTAAAGGGACCCTCAAGATAACCTTTTGTTGACTTGCCAGTGAATCTATCTAATTCAAAGAGTAAGGATGACATGCCAGGATTCCAGGTAATGGTAGACTAGGGGGGAAGTTCACAAGTTATGACTGTACTGTTAGGATTTAGCAAGCAAAGAAGACAAGCTGAGAAGGACCATATGGCTGCTCCTCTAACTGACAAGCACAGAGACACTACTAAAACAATTCACCAGAGCAGAAGTGGTCAACCCGGCCCCCTTATCAGTCAGGCCATCTGCACTGCTTGCCTCTGCTATGTGCAACAGTGTGTTTAGACATACCTATGTTGAAAACAAAAGCCAAACTAAGAGCTGATAGCAAAATTTTAAGAGGGCCAAAGTGCAGCAAAAGGACTAATAAAACTGCCACAGCGATCTATGGTTCCTTCATGAAACTGAACTCAGTCCCGTGCTTACATACTGGTTGGTCCCTTTTAACAATCACTTAAGACTTGCAAGCTAACTAGTACGTATACAGAGGCATGAATTCCCTGATTTCAGGAACACTCAGAAAATGCCCTCTGGTCTAGCAGCACTTGCCACTGTGTATCCTTCACAGAAACGCACCTTGATTCTCTGAGACTGGGCATACTGTTTTGGAAAGAGTCAAAGATTAATACATGTAATTATTAATATGTGTATGGTATACATGTATTGTAATACATTATTATAAAGTAACACATTCATACATGTAATTAATATATGATACAGCATTTAGAATAGTTTCTGATTACTTCTAATAAGAGAATGGGTATGCTAATAAAGGAAGACATTTTTTGTAGTTCATCAATTAAATAAGTCACCCTCATCTGTCTCCAGGATTCCGGCAGAAACCTCATTACTGCTGCCCACTTCTCCCCTTCTCGCAGCCCACTCAGCCCTGCCACAATGGCCCTTTTGCCGCTCCTCCAGCATACCAGGAATGCCTCAGGGCACTTGCATTTTCCTCCAGATATCTGTGCCCACTCCTCTTCCTAGAGGCACCTTCCTTGTTACCCTATATAAAATAAGTCCTCGGTCCACACACTTCCCCTTAGCATATTTTAACATTATCTCCACAGTACTTATCACAATCTGGCACGGAGAAGCCATTTATTTTCTGATCCCATTTCAGAAAACACACTAGAAGGAATGTACACTGTGAACATCCCACACAGACGGAGGCTGTCTTTTTGTTCACTGTTACACAGAGGTGCTCAGTAAATAGTTGCTGGAGGAATGGATTCAGTAAGTATTTAATATATTTATGAAGCAAGACTTTTTTTTTTTTTAACACATCATCTCATTTAGTCCTCATTTAGTCCGGGTGGCTCAGAGGTTAAAGTGTCTGCCTCCAATGCGGGAGACCTGGGTTCAATCCCTGGGTCGGGAAGATCCCCTGGAGAAGGAAATGGCAACCCACTCCAGTATTCTTGTCTGGAGAATCCCATGGAGGGAGGAGCCTGGTGGCCTACAGTCCATGGGGTCGCAAAGAGTCGGACACGACTGAGCGACTTCACCTTACCTTACCTTACCTTAGTCCTCACAAAACTTTAAGGTACCTACATACTACAGATACAATTTTTAAAACAAGGAAACTAAGGCTTGACAAGGTCAGATGTATTACCTACAGTCGCCGGCTTCCAAGTAAAAGAACCAAGATTTAATCCAAGATCTGAGCCTGTGTTCTCTGACCACACAATGGATGGTGAACGGATCATTTAAGTGTTAAGATTTTACTGTTATTGTCTTACTCATTCTACAAATATTTTCTGTCGACACTGACACATACTGTGACAGTCCCGAGGGGCACAATGGCAAACTTGGCATCTAGAGGAAAATCTGTGATACCGAGTCACCAAAAACTAAGAAAATAAGAAACGTTTGAAATCAGAGACCGAGATTGAGAAGTTCGGCAGTCACAGCAATGACTGCTCTGAATGCCTTCAAGTATGCCAACACTTACTCTGGGAGGGAAATTATCATAAAGTTCTAGCAAGAAGCTAGTGGGGGAGGAATCTGTATCAGAATCACCTATACAGTTTTATGAAACCCCTACAGAGGCTCCTGAGATTCTGGCACAGCTAAACTGACTTTAAGTAAAATGGCAGTGAGGGAGGGAGTCCGATCTAATTCTTAAAATAAGATATCTCCTCCCTTTTTGAGAATCACATCTTCCTTTCCCTACATGGCTCACCATGCTTCTCCACTTTTAAAATACCTATTTGCCCAAAATAAGGTAATTGGAGAAGTGAATTTTAACACAAACACATTATCATAAAACTTGAGGATTTTCCCTAGAGACCCAAGAACAATAGAAGAGGAGGGAGAAATAAAATGTAAGATACATTACCCTGCTGGACTTCACATGTATCATCTCACTTAACAAATCCGCAAACTAGCAAACCTTCAAAGAGCAAAGCAAGTGACTTGCCTCCAGGTCCATGCACCCATGAGTGAGTCTTCCCCAAAGACTCTGAAAACGTCACACTAGTACCCCTGTGCAGAGATGAGCCAACGATGACGACCTGCCCCATCCCCACCCAGAAGTACCTCGTCAGCCCCTACAGCTAGACGTCCACCTTACCAAGCGGGTAGTGGCGACAGTCCCGGCACGGTGACCCGCAGCCCGGTTAGAAAGCGACACGGAGCAGGGCGGCGAGAACGGCTCCGCCTCTGGGCCAAGCACCCCTCTCTGCCCTCGGCCAGTCCTGACCTCCCCACCCCCCGTTACACCACGTGGCACCCAAGCCTACTTACACGATTGCTGCTCCCGGCCCAACTACTATTCCATGAAAATGAGGACTAGGCCCGTATCTTTCCCAGGGTCATATCCTCCACACCCTGAACACACCGGTGCCGAATTAAACAAGTGCTGGCGGAGTGAGCAATGGACTGACCAGCCTCGCTCCTCCCCCGCGCGAGAGCAGGCAAGGGGCCGCCTCTCAGGGCTCTGCAGGGAGGGCCAGGCCCGCCCGCCAGTCTCGGCGGGCAGGCGGGGAGCGGGCCGGAACGATCGCCAGCGGCCTGCCTCCGCCAGCAGGCGCGCGCTGCCCGCACGCCGGGGCCCCCCCGCGCCGAGAGCCTTCGCAGAGCGAGCGAGGGCTCGGAGCGCCCCCGCGGGCCGGGCCGGGGCCGGGCGGAGGCAGGCCGGCGCGCCCCAGGACGCGGCAAGGAGAGCGGGCCGGGCGGGAGGGAGAGGGGAGCCCGCGCCCGGGAGCCGAGGGCCGGCCCGGGCGGCGGGGGCAGGTCGCGCTCCGGGCAGGGCAGCCGGGAGAGGCCGGCAGCAGGCCCAGAGCGGCGCGCGCCGGGCCGGGAAGCGGCCGCGACGCCCCGGGCCCTCGCGCCGCGGGAGCGCGGAAGGCCGCCCGCCCGCCCCGCCGGCCTCCCGGGCCTTACCGCCTCCGGGGGCCGCGCCGCGCGTTCAGGAGGGACCCGCACCGAGCCGCCGCCGGCCCGCACACGCCGAGCGCCCGAGGCGGAGGTCTCGCGAGAACACAGCCTTCCTCCCACGCCTCACGCCTGCCGTTGACAGTCTCGCGAGATCTCAAGTCGGGGTCCGCCCGAGGCTCTCGCCTGCCCCCCAGAGGGAGCGGAGTGCAGGTGCACGAGTCCTCCTGCGACCCAGACCCGAGCCGATGCCGGCTGGGTGCTGCCGCCGGCGGGTCGCTCCCGTCGGGCCCGGCTCTGTGCGACCCCACGGACCGCAGCCCACCAGGCGCCCCGTCCCTGAGCTTCCCCCGGCGAGAACACTGGCGTGGGCTGCCGTTTCCTGCTCCAGTAGATGAGGTTCAATGGAAGAAACGTTGTGGAAGGCGAGCTCTGGAAGGAGGACTATTCTAAGTGATCTTCTCATTCCAGTGCATATTGTTTAGCTTTAACGCACAGAGGCAAACACAAACGTCAGAAGACACAGAAGGACGAAGTACGGTTCCCTTTACGTGAGATACCTACAGAAAAATAGAATGCTGGTTTGCCAGACTTGGGGAAAGGGAATTATTGTTCGTGGATACAGAGTTTCTGTTTGGGATAATAGGAAATTCTGGATATGCGGCGTGATGATGACTGTACAGCCACGTGAATGTGCTTAATACCACACAACTGGACCCAGAAATGGCTACAATGATAAACTTTAAGTTATGTGTATTTTGCCACAATTTTTAAAAATTCAGTAAATAAAAGTCAGAGCCGTATTCCAAACTACACTGCTGCTGCTGCTGCTGCTGAGTCGCTCCAGTCGGGTCCGACTCTGTGCGACCCCACAGACGGCAGCCCATCAGGCTTCCCCATCCCTGGGATTCTCCAGGCAAGAGCACTGGCGTGCGTTGCTATTTCCTCACTTTCTGACTGCACAGCATTTGTCTGCTTGTACTATATCACACACCACACCATTTTCTACACTCCGCATTCCACCACCACGCACCTCCCCTCACAACTTGACTTTATCCACATTGGAATTTTATTTTACCAGATGTTAAAATAAGGGTCTTTGTCTTAGTTTTGAAGAAGTCCCCAATACTATTAATAGCTGCTAACCTGCTCCTCATATTTCCCAGAAAGATGAAAAACCATCTGAATAGGATTTGCAAGGGAAGTGATTTTGACAGAGCTTTATGCAACTCACCCAAGAATGATAAGGGGCAAGGCTACCTCAGCAGAGGGCAACGGGAAGCAAATGCAGAAGCTCAAAGGGCTGTCTTGGCAGGGGACTGGAAGGGGATGCTGCTGTTTTCACTAAATTGTGTCCAATTCTTTGTGACCCCACGGACTGTAGGCGGCCAGGCTCCTTTGCCCGTTGGATTTCCCAGGCAAGAGTACTGGAGTGGGTTGCCATTTTTTTCCCAGGGGATCTTCCCAACCCAGGGCTTGAACCCAGGTCTCCTGCGTTGCAGACAGATTCTTTATCATCTGAGTTACCAGAGAAACCAGATTGGAAAGGGAGCTAGGGAGAAAGAGGAGCAGGAGGGAATGTCTAAGAAGCCGTGAAAGCCCCCGAGGAAGTAGATCATCTTGAACACTGCCAGGCAGATGGACAATGCTCCTGTCCCTCATTCTTTTTCAATTCAGATGAGGATTCTGGATTCAGACTTTTTTTTTTTTTTTTTGCAACTAAAAGTGACCAAGGGACTTTTTAAAAAATTATCTTCTGGTGACGAAGATCCAAGACCTACCGAGATTGCTCAACAGGTCCACACAGTGTTTGCACAGATGTGGTTAGAGGTCAGAGGATAGGGTGAGGGGCCAGAGGTGAAATAGAGCTTTTTACCAATTGTCCATGGATTGTTCAACAGAGGACTGTTTGCTCACCTGCGATTCGTCACATACACACACACACCCACCTCTCATTCCCAGGAGAGCAGGGGCCTGGCTCACTACTGCATCCCCAGGCCCAGAGCACTGCCAGGCACCCAGGAAGGACCTGTTGACTGAACAAATGTTCTGTTCACAGAAACAGCGAGAGACGATCAACACTGTCACCGTTTTCAGCTCCTAGGTTTTGAAAACTGATACTGGAGCCTTGTACCCAAGCCATTCCCCAGTGGCAAGTCAGGACTCCTGGCTCTTTCACACCCACTGGGCTGCATGTGGCCTTGGAGGCACTTCTTCCAGGTTAACCTCAGGCAAACACAGACGTACATGAGGGACCCAGCAGATGCTCTCTGAAGAACAGGAAGGAAGAATGAGCATGGAAACCTCAAAGAAAAGAGGATTTCATCTCGATTTCATCTCCAAGACACATTTATTTTTTGAATTGCTCACCAGACAGTGGGAGCCTGGGGCAGCAGAGCACAGATGATCAAAAGCAGGCAAAGCAGCAGTGCCCCTCTGAGTGAGGGACACACGGGATCTGTTGCAGGGGAGGGAAAATGTTGTAACTTTTATCAACATTTATTTTTGTTTCCTCCTTTATCTGTTTGCATGCTTTATAATGTGTGTTTATATCAATGCATACATAATTTGTCAATTTAAAGTATACACATACTCAAGTGTTTGCTTAAAACATTCTTTACTAGTAGGTAGGGTTATACAATCAGACTGTTAGAGGCCACAGGAGAAGGGAGCCTGACCAGGGAGAACCTGGGGCCCCCCAGGTGGGGAGCTCTGGGCCCATGAACAGCGCATTATAACACCCAGGCCTTGACAGCGCAGGTCTCTGATGGGTTCTTCTTCTCCAGCACTGTATAGGTGCAGGTCTCCTTGTTCAAGACTGCCTGGCACTTGTCTCTGTCATAACCCATAGGTGTAGCCGCACTGTCATTGAGAGAAGAACAACACGTGTTAGAAGGAACTGCCCAGCCTCCCTGGGGGCTAACTTTGAGCTGGAAGCCGCCCACACTCCAGGTGTCTGGAGTGCCCCTCACCTACTGAAGGAATCTTAACATGTCACTCTCAGAAATCTGCACCCCAATACACAGGGCCTGAACTATGAACACAGACCATCCCTGACGTCATGGCTAAACTCCATCCTGCACAGACTGGGCCGCAGCAACTCCCAACAGGCCCAGAGGTCTGGACTCCTCCGAGGCCGGGCGGCCTGCTCCGGCCTGACTCTTCTTGTCCTTGCTGCTCAGGAGGTAGCCAGCGCTACTACTGCCTGAACGCGGGAAGGGAACTTGTCCCAACCCTGGCACGGAGGCCGGTTCTCTCAGGAGCTATCTCAGCCAACGGAAGCAGTGGGTCACTTCAGTCAGGGACCATGGAGCCCAGGGAGAACCTGATGCAAACTGGAAAAGAGCTCCCTGGGGAGAATCCACCCACACATTCAAGGGTGCAAACAATTTTAGGGCTCATGGCCCTCTTGAAACTGAGCCGTAAACTCCAGATTTAAATTGCCCATCTTCAAAGTGCATACGAAACAGCCATCTCCATGGCCTTTGTGACAGCGCTTCCTCCCACAAAGTAACCTTCGACTTATTTTAACAAAAGAGGACATTTCAATCCTATTCCCAAAGGATAAAATGGAAACCAAAGGGAACACTGGAAGAAGCTTTTCCCAAGGGTGGGTGACCTGGGGAGTGGGGAGTCTGGAGCAGGCTGGGCCTGGGCCTGGGCCTGGGCCACCAACCTCAAGCTCAATTGCTTCTGGGCAGCTTCAAATCTGGACAGTGTCCCTTAAAGAGTGCAATGAGTGGAGAAATTCCCCCAGAGAAAATTTTATCAAAACATGTATCACCAAAAAAAAAAAAAAAAAGATTCCCAAGAGAAACTTCATAGACAGTGATACAATTGTAGGAGAAAGGCGCTGAAGACCCTGGGCAGTAGAGAAAGTGTGCCAGCCTCCTCCACGTGGAGCTCTGTGCTGAGTGAGGTAGGCAAGGGCTCTGAGCTGAAGTCAGTTTCTATCCCAGGATCAAGGGACATAACTGGTCTAGAGAAGACATTAAATGTGCTTTAAGTTAATGAATTAAGTGAACCTCTGTGTGCCTTAGTCGCTCAGCAGTGTTTGTGTTCAGCTCTTTGTGATCCTTGGCCTGTGGCCCGAGGCTCCTCTGTCCATGGGATTCTCCAGGAAAGAATCCTGGAGTGGTTTGCCATTCCCTTCTCCAGGGGATCTTCCCAACCCAGGGATCCAACCCATTTCTCTTATGTTTCCTGCGTGGCAGGAGGGTTCTTTACTGACTGAGCCACCAGGGTAGCCTGAATTTATATGAGGAATCTCATTTAATTAATTTGTTTTTCTGGCCTTACTCCTCATCTTGCAGGATCTTTGTTTGCCAACCAGAAATTGAACCCAGGCCCATGGCAGCGAAAATGCCAAGTCCTAAACACTGAACCACCAGGGAACTCCCTCTTTAATTCTCCTATTCACTTGATTATCCCTATTTTATGGGGAGGAAACTGAGTCTCAGAGTGATTAAGAAACTTGTACAGGTCACACAGCGGCTATACAAGGGAACGGAGACTCAGCCTCAGTCACGCTGGCCCCAGCACTGAGGCTCTTTTCACTTCACTGTTTCCCACACTAGGCCCATGAGACCCCTAGAAAAGGATCACATTGACATGGCTGTGATGAGGCATTACAGAGCGGGGTGGAGAGGGTCAGATCTAGTGGACAAGGATGCTTTGGCCACCGTGGAGGGGTACTCTGAAGTCAGAGAGGAATGGCTCACTGGGCTTAACCTTGCTGATGCTATCACACTCCAGAGTCACATTGACACTTGATACAAAGACAAAAATCAGGTTTCAGGAGCACAGAATCAAGGTTCAGTTATAATATATGACTCAGTCAAGGCAATACCTGCAAACCTGCTTCAGGTAGCCAGACATACAGTCTCTGGATCTGATATTCCTTTTGTTCCACTTAGCACTCGGCAGGGGACATGCTCAACAAATGCATTCAGAGCTTTCCAGGTACTTAAACTTCAGTAGCACTCGGGGGTTTTGCTTTAAGTCAAGTGCTTGTGCTTCTATTGGAGAAGGAAATGGCAACCCACTCCAGTGTTCTTGCCTGGAGAATCCCAGGGACGGGGGAGCCTGGTGGGCTACCGTCTATGGGGTCACACAGAGTCGGACACGACTGAAGTGACTTAGCAGCAGCAGCAGCAGCTTGTGCTTCTACTCCTTGGTGATAGGTATCGCAAGACCCTCTGAGGAACCTATTAAAATCCAAATGCATGGCCTCCTGTAGATCCTGACTCGGTAGGTTTCAGAGGTGGGCCCCAGGAATCTGTATTTCATTAAGCTTCTCAGATGAGTCTGTGATCGGGCAAGTCTGGGGAGCACGGCTTTACACTAACGCTTCTATTAGCAAAGCCACTCTTGTCCTTGTGAAACACCAGGGCCAAGACTGATATCAAGACCACAGGTGGATGGGGGTGGGGAGGAGTGGAGGTGGGATGGCTGATCTGGATGCAACTGCTGAGGAAACAGGAGAATTAGGGCCACTTTGCGGGTACTCTCTGCTTTACTGGCCCGAGTACCAGAACTTCGGCATCCAGGAGAAAACATCTGCACGACCTTTCTGGTGACTTGAGTCAAACTTGAGCGGTGAAGCAACTTCGGGTTTAGAGTACAAGGTTCACTACAGAGCAGCCTTTGCTCCTCACATCCATACCCTCTGCCTGTGTTCAGAGCTGTTCCTGTTCCTGCAAATTGCCACAGGCCAAGCGAGGCTGCAGAAAGCCAGATCCCTTCCAGAACAGCTTCAGACTGCTGGGTACCCTTTCCTGTTTTTAGCAACCCATATGGATATAGATATTTAAAAATAAAAGTTTTTATCAAGATTCAAAAATGACCTAAAAGAAATAAGTCTGAGGTAGAAGGAACCCATTAACAGATGCATGGATAAACAAAATGTGATTATATATATGTATATACATATATAATATTATCTATAGATGTCTATGTATCCATATGGATTATATATATAAATTTAAATGTATTTATCTATCTAATATATATGTGATATATTGAATGTAATTTTTTCCTTTTTAAAGCTGAAAAATGTCTACTGTATATATGCAGTGAGACATCATTCAGCTTTAAAAAAGAAGGAAACTCTGAGGCACGCTGCAACGTGACTGGTTCTTGAGGAGATTACGCTGACATGAGCCGGTGCGGGCGCCCAGGACGAGCCTCCCCAACATGTGCCGCTTTTTCATGAAGCTTATTTTGAGCTAAAAGCAATAGACGCATTGCAGGCTCAAAAGAAACGACTGTCCCCAGCCCCCAGCTCCCTAGGAAGCGTTTAAACTGAGGATCCTTCCCAGAGGAGAGTTATCACCAGAGACAGATTGTATCTAAGTGACCCCATTTATATGTCAGGGTAAGCATCTGAGCGACTGAGCTGATTGAAACATCTGATTATGAAACGTATACTCTTGCTCTTTTCATCCTGTGAATGACGCTTCTGTCCTTGCACAGCCCAAGCCCCGATCTCTTTCCTTAGCACAGGATGGCTTATGTAACTCATTTTACCTGCCTTTGTGCTTCTGTCTCTAAACCTCTCATGTTTGTGGGATTCCCGTACATATGAAAATAGATTTGATTTTTTCCTGTTAATCAGTCTCATGTAAATTTAGTTCTTAACCAGAATGCGGGGGTGGGGGGGGCGGTGGGGGGTAGTTTTCTTCCTTCCCAGTACCAGTCATAAAAGGACAAATGCTGTACAATCCCACCTAGGGTTGCCAAATTCACTGAAACAGTGTAGAACGGTGGTTGCCGGGAACTAGGGAGAGCAGGAAGTGGGGAATTATTGCTTAATGGGTCTGGGATTTTAGTTTGGGAAGAAGAAAGATTTCTGGAGATGGATGGTGGAGATGGTTGCACAAAATCGCAAATATACTTAATACCACTGAAAGTTACTTTTTAAAATGGTTAAAATGGCAAATTTCATGTTATGTATTTTTTGCCATGATTTAAAAAAAGAAAAGAAAGAAATCGGATTGAAAACTAAACTTCCTTCAAGATGGGATTTGGGGACTGGGGGTTTTTTTGTTTGCTTTTTTAATTTTTTGGCATGGCTGCCCAGCATGTGGAATCTTGGTCTCCCCACCAGGAATCTAGTCTGAGCCCCTTGCATTGGAAGCAACGAGTCTCAACCACTGGACCACCAGAGAACCCCAGGATGGGATTTTGAAAGCGGAAGTAGCTGCTCCTCAGACAGCACCCCAGCAGCGCTGCCTCCCCTCTCAGCCCGGCTGGCTTGAGACTTACGTGTTGCAACACTGAATTCCAGCGTTGCCACAATGGCAGTTTTCACAGTTTTCAGTCTTCCAGTCTGATTCCAGCTGGTGTGTGACTCCACCGAGATCCTTGCATCCTGCAATAACACGCGTGGCATCGTCAGCAGAGCCCTAGGGTCCTGCAACCGGGAAAAGGACCCTGGGCCTAGTCGGTGCCGTCTGTACTCCACCCCACTCAGCGAGAGAGAATCTCTATGATCTTACAAGCATCTCAGAAAAGTGCTCACATATTCATTCATGGCTAAATTCAGTACTTCTAACTCGTGCTACTTAACATGTTTTCCTTACAACAAGATTAAATCTATCCAGAGTTCATTTCAGAACAGACATTTCAAGAAAATGTAAGCCCCTCCCTCTTTAATTAGATAGCTATTATGAGCCAAAATTCCCTGATAGCTCAGGGGGAAAGAATATCTGCCAAACCTGAAACACAGAAAAAAAGAAAAAAAGAATCCACCTGCCAATGCAGGAGACTTGGGTTCAATCTCTGGGTCAGGAAGATCCCCTGGAGAAGGAAATGGCAACCCACTCCGGTATGCTTGCCTGGGAAATCCCACGGACAGAGGAACCTGGCTGGCTACAGTCCATGGGGTCGCAAAAGAGTTGGACTTGACTGAGCGACTAAACAACAGCAACAAATTGTGAGCCTAGGAGTACTTAGGGCGACTTTTTTTCTGCTATATTATCTCCGGATAAATGCCTCTTTTCTCCTCTTTTATTTGGTTTTCAACCCTTAAAGCACATATGAAACATCTTGGACACTTTACAAAAAAAAAAAACCTGTGCCTAGGGACCAACACAGAACGAAGATATCAGAATCTCTGGGCATGGGGCCCAGGCTGCTGTATTTTTGGACATTTGGTTCATATTTTGGACCCTTAGTTGGTTCAAATGCTCACTTGTGAGTGAGAACCACTGTTGTAGATCCACGGGGGCCCGTGCTGCTTGAGGGACCAGCAACATTAGGACCACCTGAGGCCATGAGACATGAAGACTCTCACTCCACTCCAGGCCCACAGAATCAGAATCTGGACTTTAGCAAGAGTCCCAGAGGGTTTGCACACACATTTAGCATTTGAGAAGTACTGGAATAATCAATGACTCTCAACCCTAACTGCATGTAGGAGTCAATCGAGAAGCTTCTAAATATGTAGATCCTATCCTTGAGATTCTGATTTACCTGGTTTTGAATGGGGTCTGAACATTAGTAAGCGTCAAAAATTCTCCAGGCAATTCTCAGGCAGCTAGGATTGAGAACCACTTTCTTATATAAATGGAATGTTGAAGTACCTCGTTTTACTCCATTTATACATCTGCCCTAACCCTCTGTCTCATGCAGATTTAAGGTTATTCATCTGCCAATAGTTTATATTTACTGAGATGCAATCAAATAACAAAACATACAAGTCAGGACTTACCATCAGATGCAGAGCTCTCATTGAGTATGACGTAGCACTGGGCGTCGCATGAAGTCACAAAGGTGGCTAAAGCCGCAACGCTGATCAGGAGAGCGTTCTGTGAAGTGAAGAAGGTCAGGGAGGAAGAGTGAATGGATCCAGTTGCTGATTACTGACGGAGTGTCCTGTGTGGAGGGCCCTGCTGGGCTCTGACAGGTGGTGTGAAGGTAGAGCTTCTATCTTCAGATAGTCTAACAAAGAAGCAAGATCTATAAAGTTACTAAACTAAACTGGGGAAAAGCAAAATGTGAGTGAAAAGGCATAGAGCAATAATGTTAGTGTGCTATTTTACTAGAGAGGAGTTCAGGAAGCCCTTGGGAATAGGAGATATTTAGCTGCTTTGCAGGGCGTGTATAATCTAAATGACAGAAATAAGGGATTGAAAAGAGTTTCAAGAAGATAATAGAAGGATGACAAAGATAATAAAACATTGACAAAGATAGGAAGACAAATAAACCACAATTGGAGACTTGCTGGAGCTAACTGGGATAGTTAGGGCTCTTAGACCACAAGGCTAAGAACTTCATTTTCCAGATGATAAAGGCGTTGCTGATGGCTGATACTGGATCTGTAGAACAAAAGGCAGCGTCAGGTTCCTCTTGTCATCATTTTGAGGAGAGCAAACTAAACAAACTTTGAGGTGGGAATTTCCAAGAACCTTTTAAAAAGGAAGATGGGATGAGGGTACTTATTCTGTTCAGTTCAGTTCAGTTCAGTCGCTCAGTCGTGTCCGACTCTCTGCAACCCCATGAATCGCAGCGCGCCAGGCCTCCCTGTTCATCACCATCTCCCGGAGTTCACTCAGACTCACGTCCATTGAGTCCGTGATGCCATCCAGCCATCTCATCGTTGGTCATCCCCTTCTCCTCCTGCCCCCAATCCCTCCCAGCATCAGAGTCTTTTCCAATGAGTCAACTCTTCGCATGAGGTGGCCAAAGTACTGGAGTTTCAGCTTTAGCATCATTCCTTCCAAAGAAATCCCAGGGTTGATCTCCTTCAGAATGGACTGGTTGGATCTCCTTGCAGTCCAAGGGACTCTCAAGAGTCTTCTCCAACACCACAGTTCAAAAGCATCAATTCTTCGGCACTCAGCCTTCTTCACAGTCCAACTCTCACATCCATACATGACCACAGGAAAAACCATAGCCTTGAGTAGACGGACCTTAGTCGGCAAAGCAATGTCTCTGCTTTTGAAAATGCTATCTAGGTTGGACATAACTTTTCTTCCAAGGAGTAAGCGTCTTCTAATTTCATGGCTGCAGTCACCATCTGCAGAGATTTTGGAGCCCAAAAAAATAAAGTCTGACACTGTTTCCACTGTTTCCCCATCTATTTCCCATGAAGTGATAGGACCAGATGCCATGATCTTCGTTTTCCGAATGTTGAGCTTCAAGCCAACTTTTTCGCTCTCCTCTTTCACTTTCATCAAGAGGCTATTCTGTAAGTGTCTAAAATTAATTATGAGCTGATGCTACTTGAAGTAGTGTGTTGCTAATATAAAGAGAGAGAAATAAATGGAACAAAATAAAAAAAAACAGAAAAAATTGACTTATTTATGAGTAAATATAAATATATATTAGTAAAATAAATTTAGTCTTTGAAATCTGTAGAGAATGATTATTCAATAAATGGTATTAGAACAAATGGTGAACTATTTGAGGAAGAAAAAAAGTAAATTTTCTACTTTAGTTATCACAATAAAATAAAAGGATTCAAAGGTTACATTTTTACAATAAGACCATAAACTAATCACAGAAATACAGGCAAATATTCTAAGCAGAAAAGGAAAAGAAAATAAATAGGTTTGAATATGTAAAAGTTGTAAGTCATAAAATTAAAAAAAAACAGTTACCAAATTTGGAGAACATCAATATATGAAGAGTTTCTATGTATCAATGGGAAAAAGAGAAGCATAGCTGAGAAACGATAAAGGAGACAAAGTGCCATGTCACACACACAGGCACAGACCCTGATAGAAACGATGGATCAACACAGGAGAAAGTTCCGCTGACATACAGCACGGGAAAGGTAGCCACAGAGAAAACTGAGTCAACACGGGATGACAACAATAGTGACTTCATTTAGAACAACACCCAGAGGGAAACAGAGACGTATATGGGAAGTAAAATGCACGAGGGTAGTTTGTATGACAACAATTTTTACGGAGTGTGCTGCTGCTAAATCACTCCAGTCATGTCTGACTCTGTGCGACCCCATAGATGGCAGCCCACCAGGCTCCCCCGTCCCTGGGATTCTCCAGGCAAGAACACTGGAGTGGGGTGCCATTTCCTTCTCCAATACAAGAAAGTGAAAAGTCAAAGTGAAGTTGCTCAGTCGTGTCCGACTCTTCGTGATCCCGTGGACTGCAGCCCACCAGGCTCCTCCATCCATGGGATTTTCCAGGCAAGAGGACTGGAGTGGGGTACCATTGCCTTCTCCCTTTACGGAGTGTATACCCATTCAAATCCTTACAACTCTTTACAGCCTTTGCCTTCATTACTTCTGAGTCTTTTCACTTCTAAGACTTGATCCTAAATAGAACACCACAGAGGATATCAACTTCTCCTCAAGGATGTTCACGGCTGCGGGAAAACAGAAATATCCAATGCTCAAGAACAGGACTGGTTTAGAAGATGGAGATTCAGAAAAGAAACCGGTCAACTGAGGAAGTAAGAGAAAACGCAGTGATGTGAGCAAATGACCACTATATATCGTTAAGTGAAATACAGGTTGCACAGCAGTTTGCTTGGAGAGAATCCTACAATGTAAAAAGATACAGAGAGAGACTGATGGTTTTCTGGCACATTTTAGCAAGTCATTTTTGACCTGGGGGATTATGACTATTTCTTCTTTGGCCTTTTATTTTCTAAATTGTCCACAATGAAATGCCTTGATTTTATAATCAAAGGAATAAATGAATCCTCACAGCAAACCCTCCATACGTTTAGCTCAGGACCTGAGGCTGCACCTGCTCTCCCTGCTTTCTTCTTTTGATTAATCTTCAGCAGAAGATCACTGTGGAAACCTGAATGTTTTCTCAAAAAAAAAAAAAAAAACAAAAGCCAGCCTCATTAGCAAAATTTCTGCTCTCTTCATCCAAAAAGGGGGCTACTGGAAGCAGGGAAATGACCACAGAAATCTTGAAGGTCTTGTTTCACCGAGTCTCAGGACAGAGGTGTCAATGGACAGGAGCCAGGGCTGCGGACCAGGGTGAGTGAGGAGCGCAGGATTCCCACGACCCCTGCGGCTCTGAGCAGAGGCCTGTGACGCCGTGAACGGAAGGTGGAACACGGGCGCACAGGGAGGCCCAGTCACTCAGTTAACCGACTGACACCGTCTCGAAAATGCTTGCCACTGGCATGCTTCTCTCTCTCTCTTCTCCCTCTCTCTCCCCTCGTGAAAAGAGAGGTTCCCCTACCTGGGTGGGCATCACCTGGGTTGCTAATAAGGAACCTCCAGTCTCAAGCTCACTGAAGGAGAGGGCCTGGGCCTTTGAATACATACCAAGTGCCCCAGGGGAGACGCACAAGAGAAATGGTCAGAACCAGTGCTGCTTCAATGTGCATATGAATCCCTGGGAGATCTTATTAAACAAAAAGCAGATTCAGTGAAATTTAATGAGTCCTCATTCTAGCAAGCTCCCTGACAATGCCGATACTGCTGGTCGGAGGACCGCTTCTAAGCAGCTGCTGCTGCTGAGTCGCTTCAGTCGTGTCCGACTCTGGGCGACCCCATAGACGGCAGCCCACCGGGCTCCCCCGTCCCTGGGACTCTCCAGGCGAGAGTGCTGAGTGGGCTGCCATCGCCTTCTCCGACTTCTAAGCAGAGAAACCCTGAACTGCCCTCCTGCTCCCACTCTCTCGTCTCGCCTTCCTCCGCTTCCTCTCCTGTCCTCAGTGAACACGGGCCCCTGGCACCTGTAGGCACGAGAGACGGTGCAGCGATAAAGCTGGCATCTGTTACAGTTTCTAGATGGCGGGGCTTTGTGCCCAGCCTTGGGATGAAGCGGGCTGGCAGTGCTCCTAGAAGTTGTGTCCTTCGAGCTAAGTCGCCGCGCCTTGAAGGGCCTTGTCCTGTACGATCGAGAGTCAGGCGTCTTCAGAGGGAGTCAGGCTGGGCAGGGGCCCTGCCAGGGCTGCAGGTTAGGGCTAAGCTCACTCTGAAGCTGGAGGAGGGGGTCTGAGTGGAATTGGGAGGATCCCACCATTTTTATACTATTTCCAGCTGTCTCAAGACAGTTTCTGAGGCGTGGCCTGAGGGACATCCTCTCCAGCCTCACTTTCTACTCCTGCCGGGGTGGGGGGCCCCTTCCTTCCACTTCCCTTGCACCCTGAGAGCAGCCCACTCCATTCCCTGTTACTCATTCTACGAAAGGATACTTTGTGGGTTTTTTTTTTTTTTTTTTTTTTCGGCCATCCTCTCTTCCTTTCAACATGACGAAGACTCCACGAGCGGTGGAAGATGTGAATGACACCCCCCGGCCCCGCACGCCACCACTCCGCTGGGCTTGCTGCTACTGAAGACCCGGACCCCAGTCAGCCCGAGGATCAAGCAAGCCTCAACGCCACTTCACCCGGCGACATTTATCAGCACTTGCTTGAGCCCCGCAAAAAACTCTTCCTCCAGAAAGACTCAACCGGGAACAGCCTTCCCGAGAGTCTGCTTTTAGGGAGACGCAGGTTATTCCCCGCTAGGGGGTGCACCGTTCCTGGAAGTACTGCAATACCAGGTCGATGCGTGGAGTGGACGGAGCAAACTCCTATTCCAACTTCCTGCTCCAAAAATCCATTTAATATATTGTCCTCGGATAGAGGACGTATCAGATATTAAACTGATAAGAACAGATACTACACTTGATCTTAGCCAAAAGGCCGAGAAGCGATCGAAAGGATACTTTGAAAAATATCAAGTTTAAATTAAAGACAGAGAAGGGTCTGGGTGAGTTTTTACAGATTTTGAGGCACATTTCTTTCTTAATACAGCATGAAACAATGAAAGGGCCTAGGGCGTTGTCCCCAAATTTCGCAGAACATAAAAATCACCTGGGCAGCTTAAAACCCCTGAAACTCGGGCAGGCCTCACTGCAGACCAGTTAAGTCAGAATATCCGGGCTGGGCGTCAGGTATCAGTATTTTTCACTGACCCCCCAGGTGACTCCACCGCACAGGCAAGTTTAGGGACCCCTGGCCTGGAGAGAGCGGTTCAGCTGCCCACAGGCTCCTGGTGAGATCCTGGAGGCAGCTTCTTGCCTTCCCCAGGTTCAGTTTCCTGTAAAATGACACAGTGCTGTAGCTTTGAAGTTATATTTAATTTCACAAATAACTCACTCAAAGCCAAGGAATTAAAGAATTAGAGACATATATGAAACCCAAGCTAATCCCAAAATTACTGGAAGAAATAACAGCTTAGAGAACAGAAATAATGCTAAATTCACAAAGATGTTCCCAAGCTCCCAGATGCTCATCCTCCTACACATTGTATTTCAAGTATAGAAGATTCAGGACCAGGTCACATTTACCTGGAATAGTACCCAGTAGAAACATCCATCAAAGTTTATGAAAATAAAGACTATACATATCTTATTTTTCTTTTCTTTTCTGTATGAAACCCAGTTACCCACCATCGTGATGAGCAGGAGTCCTTGCAGGCATGTGCATCCAGGGAAAGTCACACTGGACTTATATCAGAGATGGCAACCGCATGTTTGGCATCATTAGAAAAGATAACACGCCAAGGTCACATTCAGTGTTTACAGAGGCTTGACTATCAACAGGAAAGTATTGTTTCAGATGATTTATGAGTCGTTCATAAATCAGGTCTCCACCCCAATCGTATGTTTACCCTTGCTGTTCCCACCCCAATATGCATTTGCCTCTGATGTGAAATTGCCAACATCCGCTGGATCATGGAAAAAGCAAGAGAGTTCCAGAAAAACATCTACTTCTGCTTTATTGACTATGCCAAAGCCTTTGACTGTGTGGATCACAATAAACTGTGGAAAATTCTGAAACAGATGGGAATACCAGACCACCTAACCTGCCTCTTGAGAAATCTGTATGCAGGTCAGGAAGCAACAGCTAGAACTGGACATGGAACAACAGACTGGTTCCAAATAGGAAAAGGAGTCCGTCAAGGCTGTATATTGTCACCCTGCTTATTTAACTTCTATGCAGAGTACATCATGAGAAACGCTGGACTGGAAGAAACACAAGCTGGAATGGAAAAGACTGATGCTGGGAGGGATTGGGGGCAGGAGGAGAAGGGGACGACCGAGGATGAGATGGCTGGATGGCATCACGGACTCGATGGATGTGAGTCTGAATGACCTCTCAGAGATGGGGATGAACAGAGAGGCCTGGCGTGCTGCGATTCATGGGGTCACAAAGAGTCGGACACAACTGAGCGACTGAACTGAACTGAACTGATGTGAAAGACCAGAGGAAGAGAACTCCCCTTTCCTGACCCTTCCCTTGTGCCGAGTGGGTGGTTAGGCACAGGGCATGTACTTTTTTGATTTCACACACACAAAAAATGAAGATTTACAGAGTCAGGTGTAGAAGACGGGCTTCAAGAAGGACCATGAGCATAGTTTAGTGGTCAGCCCAGCAAACTTCCTGAGGGTGTATTTTGAGATAACAGAAATGTCCCAAGCCACTGTCCATGGCTTGAGAACACAGCACCCTTGCAGCCAGGGTTCCCTGGACAACCCAGACTTTCTAAAACCCCTCTTCAATCTGAAGTCGTCGCTCCTGACTACATCAGGCCAGCTTTCCTTCTCTTTGTTCAACCATGATCTTCTGAAAAGCCCTGCGTGCCCAGAATGGCCTTTGGGGAGTGGCATCAAACAGAACCCTCTGGTGTATTTGAGGAACTTAGCATTTTACTAGTTTACTCAGGCTGCCATAGTGAAATACTTTAGACCGGGTGGCGAAACCACAGACGTTTACTTTCCCACAACTCTGGAGGCTGCAAGTCTGAGATCAAGGCTGTGAGCAGGGCTGATTTCTACTGACGTTTCTCTGTTGGGCTTGTAGGTGGCTCTCTTCTTGCTGTGGTCTTCCCTCTGAGCACATCTGTGTCCTAATCTCCTCTTCTTAGGAGGATACCTGTCATGTTGGATTACGGTACAGTCTAATAATGACCTCACTTTACCCCTTTAAAGGCCCTGAATACAGTCGTTTCCTGAGGAACTGCTGCTACTGCTGCTGCTGCTAAGTCGCTTCGGTCGTGTCCAACTCTGTGCGACCCCAGAGACAGCGGCCCACCAGGTTCCCCCACCCCTGGGATTCTCCAGGCAAGAACACTGGAGTGGGCTGCCATTTCCTTCTCCAACACTTGAAAGTGAAGAGTGAAAGAGAAGTCGCTCAGTCGTGTCCGACTCTTAGCGACCCCGTGGACTGCAGCCCACCAGGCTCCTCCGTCCATGGGATTTGCCAGGCAAGAGCACTGGAGTGGGCTGCCACTGCCTTCTCCGAGGTACTAGGGCTTAGGATTTCAACATATGAATTTGGGGGTAACACAATTCAACCCATAGCACCACTGTATCCCCAAATGTCCGCCTACAGCCTGCCACAGTGCCTGAAATTTCACCCTGGGTTTTCCTCTGCCCACAGAGGTTCGCCTCTTACTCGACTGGCCTTGGAGCTCTGCAGAGCTGGCCATGGTGAGCTTTCCCAGGGCCTGTCTCTACCTCCCCGAGAATAAGTCTTACCCCCCAACACCGCTGGGGGAAGCCCTCCTTTTCCCGGGAGGGGCTGCTGCCCTTCTCACCAGGGACCCTACAGGCCCCTGGCCACTTCTGCTGTCTTCTCATGTGTTTAAACTGCCCGCTGCTGCCCCAAAGTTCCTGAAAGTCAGGGGCACATTTGTCTTGGTTTGTGGCCCTTTGGTTTCTTTTTAAACAAGTTTGAAGACTCTCACACGACGTGTGTCCCATCACACCTAAGTGGCATCTGCTGCTGCTGCTGCTAAGTCGCTTCAGTCGTGTCCGACTCTGTGCGACCCCACAGACAGCAGCCCACTGGGCTCCGCCATCCCTGGGATTCTCCAGGCAAGAACACTGGAGTGGGCTGCCATCGCCTTCTCCAAGTGGCATCTGGGACCGGCCATCCTAGAATCCCTGTCACAGGCGTGTGGCTTCAGTTCTGCAATCAGACACGCTGAGCAGGACCCCCTTTAGAGGCCGCATGGGAACTGCCACTGTACGGAGTCCCCCAGGAAAGACGGCAGTGGCTGACGCTGCTCCGAGGCCGAGGTGTCCGGGGGCAGTGCCAGCGGCCGGAGCGGCAGCGACTGTGAGCACAGGCAGGGGCGCCTCGCTGAGCAGTGAGGTTTGGGAGTCTACCCGGCCTCGTGGCAGCCGAGCCTGTGTCTCTGGGCTTCCACAAAGCTGTGAGCTGCCTGACATCTTTAATAGATTTCTTTCCTACTCACAGCCTGGAGCAGGCTTGTTGCGTGCCACCAAGAGCTCTGCGACCAGTTAGTGATCATAACTGATCCCTGACCATGTTCCTCCCAGTGACTGACCCCACGCCTGGCACGGGGCAGGCACACGGGATAGGATCACACCAGGGGATTCCAGGTGTTCCAGCGAAGGAAAAAGACCCTGAGGTCCGTAGCCAGGATGTGCTGGCCGGCCGGCTATCCAGCAGGTGCTGCGGGGAAGGCGGCGCCTGTCCGTGTCCGGAGCAGCTGCGCTGGGGCTTCTGATGGGGAAGGGACGCTGGGAGCAGGCGTGGGGGCTGCCCACGGGGAGCGGGGAGGAAGGAGCATGAAAACGCACAGCCCTCAGGCGGCACCGCAGGCAGCTCGGTCCAAACCTGCCTGACAAACCTCCGCGGTCCAATCCCTTTTCAATTTCATAGACTGGAGGGACTTTATTCACTTCCTTATTTTAGATTTTTATACACATACACGCATACAGTGGTAGAGACAAAGAGAAGATGGAGATAAGCAAAATAAATCCTGTGAAACTTTTAAAAGAAATTCTGGGGTTGTCCTGTCTGAAGAGAACTAATGTCAGCATTGTGGAAGGTTCCCTTTAGGAACTGTCTGGGCATATCTGCCTGCCTGCCTGCCTATATGCCATGGATCGTAGCCCGCCAGGCTCCTCTGTCCATGGAATTCTCCAGGCAGGATTACTGGAATGGGTAGCCATTCCCTTCTCCAAGGGATCTTTCTGACCCGAGGATCGAATGGGTCTCCCGCATTGCAGACACACTCCTTACTGGCTGAGCCACCGGGGAAGCCCCAGGTATATATATTTTCATTAAGGAAAGGGAAAATCATAAGCGCTTTTTCCCGAGATAGAACATGTACAGGATACTATACATAGGCTATAGAATGTCATTACAGAATCTGCTTTTCTCATTTTGCAGTACTCTGACCATCTTGTATAGTAACTATTTTAATGCCTACATTTTACTCCATAGAATTACTGGGCTCTCATTTATTTAATCAGCCTCCTCTTGTTGAACACTCAGGCTGTTTCTGACTTTTTTTTAAGAATTAGCAACACCAACCTAAGAATTTTGATTTTTAGATAAAAATTTCCCCACACTTTTACTACTTTCCTTAGGATATATTCATAGAGGTAGAAATTCTGGGTTGGAAGTATTATTATTTCATTACTTGTTAACCTGAAAGGTGGGAAATGTTACTTGGTTTTAATTTACCTTTTTCTGATGATTGGCCAGAGTGGATATTTTTGGTATATCTATTTGCCGACTGCATTTCTCTTTTTGTGAGTAGCCCGCTGCCTTGTTCTTTTACCTACTTTTCTATTTTGATGGTATTTATATTTTTCTTTTGGATAAGTAAATAGGCTTTTAATATATTAAAGATATGAATCTTCAACTGTCACAAATGTTAGAATTTCTTCCTCACTCTTTTTTAGTTAGCACACTGGCTCTGGAGATTGAACTAAGGAATGAGTAATTTTCCCCACCTCTATTTTCACCTTTAATGGGGTGTTTTGACATCCAGAGATGTTAAGCTTTGTCTTCGCTCTACCAGCTCCTGCTTGTATCTGTGCATGATTAGTAACTAGAAAGGTCATGAGGTCCCCTTTCGGTGGTGTACCACATTTCAGAACATTTTGCTTTCAAATAGGTAATTGCATGTATCTGATTAAAAAAAAAAAAAAAGCTTTTTCTTTTAAGAAAAAGCCTCTCTTCCACTTGTCTCCCAGACTCTCAGTTTCTCTCGTTAGAACTCCCGGCTGTTACTGAGTCCTGAAATACCCGTCTTCCTAGACACGGTTTATACAGACGTATCTGTGCATATCTGCCTTTTGAAACACCGTCCGTAGCGTGTTGCACACACTGTTCTGCATTTTGCTTTTTCCTCGTCTCTTAGTGTTCCATTCTCTTTAATACTTGCCTAATAAAGATTCGAGTTCGATCCCTGGGTCAGGAAGGTCCCCTGGAGAAGAAAATGGCAACCCACTCCAATATTCTTGCCTGGGAAATCCCATGGACAGAGGATGCTGGTGGGCTACAAATGAGCCCATGGGGTCACAAATGAGTTGGACACAAATTTGCAACTAAGCAATAACAATATCCTACCATCTGGCTGTAGGGAAACAAGTCTCTTATTGACGAAATTGCTATTAAGTTGCTTCCAGGTTTTACTCTTACTAACCATGCTGCTACAAACATGCCTCTGAATCCCATTCCCATTAAAAAACAAACAAACTTTTTATCTTTAAATAATTTAAGATTCACAAGAATTTGCATAAACAGTACAGAGAGTTCCTGTGTATCATCAGCCAGCTTTTGCCAATGATAACATCTTAAATAACCATGGAACATTTTCAAACCAACAAGAGATCGACCTTGGTACAATAGTAATGTACTAAAACTAAGCTATAACTTTATTCTGATTTTATCAGTTTTCACATGCACTTTATGGCAATTTTGTGTGTCCAGTTGCCACTTCACAGCACTTCCCACTTGCCTTTCCGGGCCTTTGCTTATTTTCAAAGAAGGGTGGGGATAAGTGGAGGTGCCCCAGCACACGTGACATCTTACAACAGCTTTGTCCTTGCCCTAGTAACACTGGACATTGCCTAACCTTTTCACGATTGACAGTCTCTGCCAGATGGCTTTTATAAAGGTCCTTGATTCATTTTCTATTCATCTCTGGGTGTGTGTATGTGTGTGTGTGTGTGAGAGAGAGAGAGAGAGAGCCTGGTATAGCAAGGAAAGTCTAGGATTCATACGACTTTTAAAAATATTTCACAAATTTGTTCCCTACCTTTTTCCACAAGATGGACATGATAAATTATAAACAAATATGACATATTGGTGCAAGGGAAAAATGATTTCAGCTGGTCCCGGGACTGCACAGCGGCCTGGGTGTGTGATCCTGGGCAGCACACTTGAAGGAGTGACACAAGTCTCCTAGTGCTGAAAAGTCAGTGTCGCTTAGGAAGGCTTAGGACCGGGCGCTCTGCGGGCAGACAGACCAGAGCTGGACTCCTGATTCCAAAGGGTTCACTGTGTGTTCTCCGGCAAGTTACTTAACCTCTCTGTGTTTAACTATTCATCTAAGAGGGGGGCAACAACAGCACCCACTCTGTCGAGTTGTTCTGAAAATTAAAGGGGGCAAAAGTACTTAGAGTGAAGCCAGATCACCTTCAGCGGTGCCTCACCCTGCTCCGCGTCAGGCTGGAGGCCTTCAGGGCCCTCAGCTCCTCCATGACGTCGCCCTCCTTGCAGACCCGCAGACACCTCTGGATCTTTACCCAAATGTCACCTTCTCTGGAGGTCCTCTCCTGAGCAGCTACAGACCGTCTACCCACAGGCCCAGCCTCATACCTGCCTCCTCTCCGCTTCCCCACCTCATCCTCTGCCGGGCACTGATCCTCTCACGCCCGTTTCCACTGTCCGTCCCTCCCCCAGCTAGAACATCAGCCCCTTTAGGCCTGGCACTTTCGCTCTTTTGTTCATGTCTTCATTCCCAATCCTCAGGAAAGTGCCTGGTGCAGAGCAGGGGCTCAGCAATACGTGTTGGGGGATTCAGAGACAAAAAAGCACTTGCCCAGTTCCTAACACGCAGCTCCTGCTCCGTACACGGAACCACAGCCGCGCCACTGAGGCTGTGTAAACTGAGAACGATGGTGGCAGCCACCGGGCCCGCCGCGAGACTGAAACTAACCCTGCTCGCTGGAAGACTGTAGAAACTGCAGCCACCGGGCCCGCCGCGAGACTTAAACTAACCCTGCACGTTGGAAGGCTGTAGAAACTGCAGCCACCGGGCCCGCCGCGAGACTTAAACTAACCCTGCTCGCTGGAAGACTGTAGAAACTGCAGCCACCGGGCCCGCCGCGAGACTTAAACTAACCCTGCTCGTTGGAAGGCTGTAGAAACTGCAGCCACCGGGCCCGCCGCGAGACTTAAACTAACCCTGCTCGCTGGAAGACTGTAGAAACTGCAGCCACCGGGCCCGCCGCGAGACTTAAACTAACCCTGCTCGTTGGAAGGCTGTAGAAACTGCAGCCACCGGGCCCGCCGCGAGACTTAAACTAACCCTGCTCGCTGGAAGACTGTAGAAACTGCAGCCACCGGGCCCGCCGCGAGACTTAAACTAACCCTGCTCGTTGGAAGGCTGTAGAAACTGCAGCCACCGGGCCCGCCGCGAGACTTAAACTAACCCTGCTCGCTGGAAGACTGTAGAAACTGCAGCCACCGGGCCCGCCGCGAGACTTAAACTAACCCTGCTCGTTGGAAGGCTGTAGAAACTGCAGCCACCGGGCCCGCCGCGAGACTTAAACTAACCCTGCTCGTTGGAAGGCTGTAGAAACTGCACCCACCAGGCCTGCCGTGAGACTTAAACTAACCCTGCACGTTGGAAGGCTGTAGAAACTGTAACGGGCTGTGCAAACCGGGCAGGAGCGCTCTGATTACAAGGTTGTTTACTGACAGGCTTTCTACCCATTAGAGCCTTCACTGATTGTCAGGCTGATCCTTGGGTCCCAACGGATCACAGCCTGTCACAGAATAACCATGTGCAGGTTCATTTGTCCCCATCAGGGTGCAAAGCTTACTGCTCCATGTTCTGCAGGCACAGCTGGCCAGGATAAATGCTTGGCGAGCGGGCACATGGGCTCTCCACCTTGTTTCAGAAAGTGTGTGCCAGTCTCTTCCTCCACCCAAGTCACTGCTGACCTCTGGGGGACATTCGCCATGCCATCCCAGGCTCCAACTATCCAGAGAGAAATTTTCCATGACTCTCCTTTGAAATTTGCTTTCTAGGCAAGGAGTGTTGAGCCAGTATTTAATCCTGCTGTAATTAAAAAGGACAGTGTGGAGACACTCTCCAGGGGAAGCTGGCTTGCGTGGCAGCCAGGTCTTTAAGGGGAGCAGTGTCCTGGTGGGGTTGCCGTGTTCTAGGCTGTAATGCTCTGCAGAGGAAGCTAGGTCTACGGATGAAAGCATCGCCTGCTCTGGTCTGTGAACCCACAGGGTTGCACCAAACTCCCCAGAAGCCCATAGATGAACGCTGACCTGACAAGGCCCGTTCACCACACCGACTAGCGCAGAATGGAAAAGGACCTGCCTGTGTCGGGAGGTGGCCCTGCGGCGGCACCCTAGTGGCCCAGTGAGGGGCTTCCTGGCAAGATCTCTGAGTTCTCCCACTCTGCAGACGCGGACAGAAAACCCTCTCGCTATCCAGGAGCCCATGAAAAAGAGCACCTGATTGGAACTCAGACACGCTGTCTGCAAACTCCACTCTCTCCTGTGTCCCACCGCATCTGTGGGCCAGTCTCTTTCAGAAAATGCCGCCTGAGGAGCTGGGTGAGTGCAGAATCAGAGGGAGATTTAGACTAGAGGCTAAGTTCTAATCGCCTCAAGTTCTGCCCCTCCTCAAACCTGGGGCAAATTTCTTAACATTTCTGATCCTTATTTTTCTCATTTGTTAAGTAGAGATGATGATCTCCATCCCAAAGAATGGGCCTGAAAAAATAATGAGAAATGTGTCTAAAGTGTTCAACCCAGTGCCAAGTAAAGGGTGATGTCATCTTTTTTTTACTATAGGAGTATATTTAATGTATAATATTATGTTAGTCTCGGGTGTACAATACAGTAATTCACATTTAAATACATTGCAAAACGATCACCACAATAGCCTGGTAGCCATCTGTCTTCATACAGTTCTTAACAGTTCTATTGACCACGTTCTTCACGTTGTGTATTACACCCCTCGGATCTATTTATTTTATAACTGAAAGTTTGTGCTTGATCGCTTTCGCCTGTCTCACTCAAGCCGCCCCCCCCCCGCCACCCCCGGTGGCCACTGGTCTTTTCTCCGAGTCTATGAGTCTGTTTACCTCTTCCTTGTTCATTTGTTTTGCTTTCCCACATGTTTCAGTTATAAGTGAAATAATACAGTGTTGGTCTTTCTCTTCACATAATACTCTCTAGATCCATCCATCCTGTTGCAAATGGGAAGATCTCCTTCTTTTTTATGGGTGAGCAGTAATCCGTTGTGCACCGCGTCTTCTTTATCATTCCTCCATCGATAGACACTGAGGCTGCGCCTGTATCTTGACTATTGTAAGTAATGCTTCGATGAACACGGGCGTGCACGTATCTTTCCGAGTCAGTGCTTTCATTTTCTGGTAAACACTCGGGAACGGAACTGCTGGACTGCATTATAGTTCTAGTCTAACTTTTTGAGGAACCTCTGCGCTGTTTTCCATGGTGGCTGCACCAACTCACGTTCCCATCTACTGTGCACAAAGGTGTCCTTTTCTGCACATCCTCACCAAGGCTTCTTATTTGTTTTCTTTATGATGATGCCCACTCTGACAGGTGTGAGGCGGTATCTCATTACTGTCTTGATTTGCATTTCCCTAAAGATCAGCCTCTCTTCACATGCCTGTCTCCATCTGTAGGGATTCTTTGGAAGCTTTTGCACGGCGGAAACCATGATTTGCATTTCCCTAAAGATCAGCCTCTCTTCACAGGCCTGTCTCCATCTATATGGAGTCTTTGGAAGCTTTTGCACGGCAGAAACCATCAACAAAACAGAAAGGCAGCCTACTGAATGGGAGAAGATATTCGCAAACAATACATCCTGCAAGGGTTTATTTTCAAAACGGGTACGAATCTCAAGCAACTCAGTTCCCAAAACCCAAACAACCATCACAAAATGGGCGGAGGATCTGAGTAGGCATTTTCCACAGAAGACGCACAGATGGCCAACAGGCACACACTGTGATCTTTGATGACGCCTGGTGCCACCAAGTAGTGGTGGTTTGTTGCGTTCTTCTCCCCTGCGAGTCTGGCGGCCAAGGCCTCCTCTCTGGGAAGTGCCGGCGATGCCCTGCTTAGCTCTGTCTCTAGAATATCCCATCTGCTTTCACACTGGGGACGGCTCCATGAGCCACCAACATGAGTGCACACCTTACTGGGAATGCACCCTTCCCAACCTGTGGTCTGTAGCTGGCGATTCTGGAGAAGAGAGAAGATAGAAGCAGTTACCTTCTACAGGTGGGTGATCTCTACACATGTAGGCTTTCATTTGCTAATTTCCTCTCAGAGGTAGCCTCAATGTCACATTTTATGAGACTTGTGAAATCCCATTATATTTGCTAGGTAAACACTTTTTCTGATGATCTCAAAACCTTACTTCGCTGTAGTTTGGTTCTTTTCTGTAATTTCACAGATAGGCCTGTAAGAAAAGGTGGGTAAAATACTGGCACGTGGAAGAAGAGTTTTGGTGGATTTATTTTATAAATATTGGTTGAGTGACTGTTTAAAGTTTTCTGATAGTACAGAAACCTTCTCAGTCTCAATCCAGGATTATCTTATTTTCAGAGACACAACTTTCCTTCACTTAACCCCAGGGGAATTTTCAGAGATACAACTTTCCTTCACTTAACCCCAGGGGAATTTTCAGAGATGATACCACTTTCCTTCACTTAACCCCGGGGGAGTCATGTTCGCTAAACTGATAGATGGCCTGTCTTTTAATAAAATTAGCATAGATTCCTGCTTCCAATGGGAGAGAGATGTTGCCACAAAAACATTCCTGGCTCTATGTTTATGTATTGTTTTTACCAAGTTGATTTTACAAGTGAGCCTTTAAAATGCTTTACTGTAACAAACTGTATTATATCGGCTAAACAGAAACTATTGTAATCAGCAGCATCTCAGAACTAGATAGACCCTCCAAGGATTGTGTGCTCTGACTTTATGGACAAGGACTGAGACTGGGAGAATCCAGTGGTTAGCTAGTAAACTGCAGAGTTTCATACACTGTGAAGGGAAATGACTGTAGTCTCAGGGAGTGGAGCAAAGGGCAGATAAAGAATGAAAGTGGGTCACCTCAGGTCCATCCGAAGCACAGAAATAATAGGACCAGCCTGCTTATCTCCCAGCGTGATCTCCCATCTGAGGAGACTGATAGAGGGCAAACGATAAATATAAAACACTTTAAGACAGACTGAGCTTTTCTTGCTGTAATCACAGCAAAGAGTGTTCAGGAGTTCCTAGTGAACAACTATTGGTCTAATTTTTAATGTTTTGGGATGAGCCATCTTTGAAATGGAAAATACTGTTTTGCCCGCAGGAATTCAGTCCTGCTGACACAGGATTAAGCAGATGATGATGGGAGAGAATACGCCATTCTCTAAGATGGCCTTCGGAAGCCAGGCTTTGAAGCGGAGTCTCCATAATAGACGTTGTTCTTGTAGATGATTTTTCACGGAGCCTGTAGAGCCAGACAAGAGTGGTCAAGGCTCACTCCCCAGCCTCAGCCCCAGGCTGAGTCTAAGTTGCTGTTTCCAGGTGGTCAAGGCTCACTCCCCAGCCTCAGCCCCAGGCTGAGTCTTCTAGGTTGCTGTTTCCAGGTGGTCAAGGCCCATTTCCCCCAGCCTCAGCCCCAGGCTGTGCCTTCTAAGTTGCTGTTTCCAGGAATACAGGCTACTGTGGTTAGAGGTGTGACTTCCTCTGACTGCCGTTTGTCACACAAAAGAGGGTGGATTCCAGGGAGCCATCAGCCAGAGTGAGGTCCTCAGCACCTCACCTTCCACGGCACCCACCGGAGCCAAACCTGGGGAGCAGCTTTACAGCCCGAAGCCCCAGCTCTGCCCCATGAGCGGCTCAGCGTCCATGGAATCACACAGCCCACAGTGGAGGCTGCTACAAGGTGGGTACCCAGGACTGGGGCGGCCCCCACTCACTAGTCTTCAAGGTGATTACTTTTCTCCCATCTGTCAGTCTGCACTCCTTCCAGAGCCTGTCCAAATTGTTCTCACTTATCTTAAACCTCCCACCCACCTGTGAAGCTTCCTTCACATCCAGAAGATAATCGCACAGGTAACAGAGGTGAGACCTGCCCACTGGCCCCTGGACCACGACCTGCACCTTCTATTCCTTTCCTTTCCCTCCAGGTCCCTTTTCTGTATCAGACTCACTGTCTGTATCCTACCCCGCCCCCACCCAACACACACACACACACACACACACACACACCCCTCCCCGGGACCCCTCCAGCCTCCCTGGTGACAGATGGTTGTACACACACACACACACACACACACACACACGCACACCCCTCCCGGGACCCCTCCAGCCTCCCTGGTGACAGATGGTTGTACACACACACACACACACACACACACACACACACACACCCCTCCCAGGGACCCCTGCAGCCTCCTGGTGACAGGTGGTCGCGAAGGTGCGGATGGAAAGCACCCAGCACTCGCGAGTTGCCGAGCTCCCAGCCAGGGAAAGTGTGATCCTCACCAAAGAGCCATCCTCCCTGAGGGCCCACCCAGCCCCCGCAGTCTTTCGCTTTAGAGCCTGATACCCTCCCGCCGGGAACTGGGAGGCCTAGCGTGCTGCAGGCCACGGGGTCGCAAAGAGTCGGACGCGGCAGGGCGGCTGACCGCCACCACCAGCACCACCATCCTCGGCAGGCCCAGCTTCTGCGCTAGCCAGGAGGCCGTCCATTAGAAAGATGAACTCAGATGAGCATAGGCCGTCTTTTGGGTTCGCGCACTCAGACCAGGGGTAGACTAGCTTCGGGGCTTAGGGGAGCCGACCTTGTCAGGCCTTGTGATAGGAACTCACCCGCCAGGGACTTCACTGGCTGTCCAGGGGTTAAGACTCCCTGCCTGCCCTGCAGGGGGCACGGGCTCGATCCCTGGGCAGGGAACTAAGACCCCACGCGCTGCACGGCCTGGCCAAAGAAAAACAAAGGAAAGAAAAAGTTCTACTCTCCAGAAACCAAAACGATGGAGGCCGATGATAGTCCATATATTAATATATGCCAAATGCGTATTTCCATCTATTTTAATACGATAAGATGATTCACTGCCATTTGCCAAAAGACGCAGCAGAGGGGTCTTAAACACCAACAGAGCAGCAGAAATGTCACAGGTGTGGGCTTCCGGGACCACCCAGGGACGGTGGGAATGCCGGGAGCGATGTCGCCTTGAATAGGTGCTGGAAGAATGTGCTCCAAGCTGACAAGCCGCGGACCAGGGAGATTTCTGGTGAATTAGTTGCTGTTTTTTTTTCCTGTAAGGCAGTTGGGACCCTCATCTGCTGCTGCTAAGTCGCTTCAGTCGTGTCCGACTCTGTGCGACCCCGTAGACGGCAGCCCACCAGGCTCCGCCGTCCCTGGGATTCTCCAGGCAAGGACACTGGAGTGGGTTGCCATTGCCTTCTCCAATGCAGGAAAGTGAAAAGGGAAAGGGAAGTTGCTCAGTTGTGTCCGACCCTCAGCGACCCCATGGACTGCAGCCCACCAGGCTCCTCTGTCCATGGGACTTTCCAGGCAAGAGTACTGGAGTGGGGGACCCTTCTCTGGAGGAGGGTAAAAACAACAGACGCAAATGAAGCACCGAAACAAAGAAACGGAGCTAAAGCAAACACATCTGGGATTAACCGCCAGAACCTGGGAAACAAAAGCAAGTTTTGTTCCAGAGAAACCGGAGACCCAGGCACCCCAGGGAAGCTCGGAAGTCTTTGTCAAGTGGATTAAAGGCTATTTGGTCAAGGATCATGTGTCTACAGCTTACAGTGACTTTGCAAAGGACCCGGGAACTGCTGACCTTGACCGAGGGCTGTCCCAAGCCTGCACCCTTTGGGAAGCTGATGCGTGCCTTCTTTTGCAGATAAGGCAGTGACGGTGAGGCTCTGTGGACGGATAGCTTGTTCCCTCTTTCTGGAATAGTGTTCAAAACATTGAGCAACCAATAGGACTCAACCACTGACCGGCCAGTACAGCTGGCAACGTGTCTGGGGGCCCTGCTGTACCAGGTGTTAGAGCTTCAGTTTCTGGGCCTGGTGAGGTGGAGGGGTCACGTTCTTAGCTGAATGGAGCCACTCAGGGGTTTCAAGGCGGTGATCACTGATTTGCCAGGGCACCTGAACTGATGCCTGCCCGCATCACCAGTCTTGACGTTCTCCTACAGAGCGCCTGCAAAGCAAAGCACCCCCAGAACCAGAGAAGACAGTCAGCCATCAGCCTTCACAATCTTGCTATGAGCAGAACCTCCCAGAGCCACCTGAGAATTGAGGGCTAAGAGGCGGGAATAGAGCAGGAACCCGCACAGCAGCCCTCATAAGGGCCGACAGGTGGCACCTCCTTGCGGTCTCACTCCCGTTTTACTAATGGGACACCTGCGGTTTAGAGGGATGGAGAAATCTATCTGGGGCTTTCAGGTGGTGAGAAGGAGGCAAGATCTGAACTCAGGTCTGCTGACTCAAAGCCTGTGGTCTTTTTTTAATAAACCTTTTATTTTTACATTGAAATAGAGTTAATTTACAATGTTGTGTTAATTTCTGGTGTAGAGCAAAGCGATTCGTATATAGGTACGTATATATTTATGTTTCGGGTTCTTTTCCATTATATGTTATTACAAGGAAGGTCCTCGTGCTACACAGCAGGGCCCTTGTTTACTATTTTATATATAGTAGGAAATGGCAACCGCCTCCAGTGCTCTTGCCTGGAGAATCCCAGGGACGGCGGAGCCTGGGGGGCTGCCGTCTATGGGGTCGCACAGAGTCGGACACGACTGAAGTGGCTTAGCAGCAGCAGCAGCAGCAACAGTGTGTATATTTTAGTCCCAAACTCCTAATTTACTCCTCTCTTCCTTCCCCTTTGGTAACCGTAAGTTTGTTTGCCATGTCTGTGAGTTTCTGTCTGCTTTGTAAATAAGTTGATTTGCATCATTTTTGAAGATTCCTACATTGATATAGCTGTGCTTCTTTCATGGTCTTCTGCCCACACCCGCCTGAAGGCCCTGCAGCCGCTGGATTCAAGCAAAGAGAAATAAGCCCCGTGGAGCCGGAGCACCGGGAGGGCAGCTGCCGCCTGGATGGGGTTTCAGGCCCAGGAAATCACTGCCCTCTTCCTTTCCCTTCCCGCTCCCTTGACAATGGGCCTGAGCCTCCATGGCTTTTGGCATCAGGAAATTCCAATAGATGCTAATCAGCCTAACAGTTTTGGCGGAGGTTAACAACCCACATGCTTTTTTATTTTTCAAATCCACCCTTCCTTATAGGCATTCACTAGGGAAATAAGTGCCTCTCAGACTTTGTTAACTAACCACAGTTAACTGACTGGAAAGGAGCATCCAGCTAATTCAGTATGTGACCTTGGGCAAATGGATCACTCTCCCAGGTCTCGGGTTCCTCTGGCGACTGAAGGAGAGTCCTCAAGAGCACTCTTGAGATGACAAGCTCAAATGCTTCAGGGGCAAGTTAGGAAACATGAATGAAGTGGGTGTGGCGTTTAGATGTTAAACACAAGTTAAGAGCCTTCACTTCTCAGTAAATTTGCATTCTGTTTCTCGTGAAATGTATTATCACTTCCAGTTTGTCTTGCTTTATCTCACTTTTGATGGAGACGTGTGTAAAAGGTAACAGGGAACTGGGCCGGTGTGACAAGTGGCTGCTGACACCCAGTTTAAGAAGACAATAGGAGTGGCAGCCTCCATGCTGCCCCGCGGAGTGTCAGCAACCCACGACCAAAGGGCCCGCACAACCGCATCAGCCAGCTGTTTTAAGGCCTCAGTTATAGCTTTGATTTCCGATATTTTCTGAAAGTACTCTTAGTTATTTTTTAAATAGTTTTATTTATGCATCTATGGCCGTGCTGGGTCTTTGTCCTGCATGGACTTTTCTCTGGTTGCGGGGCGCAGGGTCCACTCTCCAGCTGTGGTGCGTGGGCTTCTCCCTGTGGCGGCCTCCCTTGCTGTGGAGCAAGGGTGCTGGAGCGCGCCGGCTCAGCAGCCGTGGCTCTCGGGATCCAGAGTGCAGGCTCAGCAGCCGTGGCACACAGTCCTTGTTGCTCCAAGGCACGTGGGATCTTCCCGGATCAGGGATCGAACCAGCATCTCCTGCCTCGGCAGGCAGATTCTTTAGCACTGAGCCGCCAGAGAAGCCCCTATTATTATTTATAAATGGAGACTTAGGCAATAACCATACAAGCTCAAAAGGGCACGCATTCACTCTTTGGATATATCGGTCAAGCACACTATCAGAAAACAAACAGGACTGCTTTTAGACAGGTATTATAGACTGAACGTTTGTGCCTCCCCCCAACATATGTGGACGCCCTACCCCACCATCGTGATCCTCTCTTAAGGATATATCTGGCAGGTTCCACTAACTGCAAGCTTGTGTATGCCAATGGCTGGGAAATTTTTAATCCCTAGTGCCTTTAACGACAGTATCAAAGCAAATGGACACACACATAAAATCAAGGATGTGCATCTTTGTTTAGGCAAGAGTACACAAGGAGATTCAGGAGGAGGTTCACAAGTCTTAGCAACCTAGGGAAGAATTTTGACAGTAGCAAGGGAACTTGGGAGACAGTTTTCAGGCTTGTGAAGTGACTGGCTGGCTTAAATAGCAATAGTAGTCAAATTTCTACCGTGCTCATGGGTTCCTTTACGTGGCCTTTTGGTTTTAGCTCTGTGGTCCGATTACACTTATTCTGCAGGTGGTCATGCTGAGTAACCTTTAAAGGTACCTAGGACTTGCCTAGTGGTCTAGTGGTTAAGACTCCACGTCAGCAAACCAAGATCCTGTATGGCTAGCAACATGCCCCCCACCCCCGCCAAAAAAAAAGGGAAAAAATGCGCCTAGGCTATTAGGGGCTCAAATCCAATTCTAAACTTTTCCAAAATGAGATCTCCTCTCAGATCCCATCCTGATTCTCATCTGTTGTATCCAAGTTCACGGAGATTCCTGTCCCTTATACTGCCTGCTTATTTGTAATAGTAAGCCTTCATTTTTTATTATTTTCTTATTGAATATACTTGATTTACAATAGTATATTAGTTTCAGGTGTACAGCCTAAGGATTCAGTATTTTACAGGTTATACCCCATTTAAAGTTATTGCAGATAATGGTTACGATATTTCATTACGCTTGGGTATTGATATTTTGTATATAACAGTTCATGCCTCTGAACTCCGTGGGCCTGCTTTGCACCCCCGCTCCTCTGTGGTGACCGCTGGCTGTTTTCTGCATCTGTGAGTCTGTTTCTGTTTGCACATGCATTTCTTTGGATGATTTCTGAGATTCGCATGAATGGTATCATGGAGTGTTTGTCTCTGACTCACTTCACTAAGCACAGTATTCTCGGGACCCATTTGTGTTACTGTGAATGGGAGAGTTCCCTTCTCTTTCTGGCTGAGTATTTTTTCATTATGTAGGTGTGCACCACATTTTCATCTGCTGACGGGCATTTGGGTTGATTCCGTGTGTCGGCTATTGTAAATGGTGCTGCTCGAACATTGGGGTGCATGTGTTTTTTTTTTTCTTCAAATTAGTGTTTTCATTTTTTTCAAATATATTCTAGGAGTGGAATTGCCATATCATATGGTAACTCTATTTTTAGTTTTTTGAGGAACCTCTATACTGTCTGCCACTGTGAAAGCGCCGATTTACATTTCCACCAACAATACAGGAGGGTTCCCTTTTCTCCACATCCAGCTCAACAATTTGTTATTTGTACGCTTTATATAGTGGCCATTCTGACAGGCGGGAGGTGACAGCTTACTGTGGATTTGATTCCCTCACACTGATTAAATCAGCGCCCAGATCTCACCACACAGAGCGGAAGATGTCACACTCACTAGAATCACTAGAATTAAGCCCCCACTCCTGAGGTCTGGGAAGGACACTGAGAACTATTCACAACATTCCAGAAGTGAAAGTGGCATTGGATTCATTACATTTTTATAAATGTACTTATTGTACAATGAACATACCTAGGTTGAGATGAACTTTGAAGAAATGGCCTCCTTTTCTCTCCAGTTAACCTTATTCTGTTCGATCAACCCAGACACCATCATCCTTACTGCTTAGTAAGCTCCCTTTCTTTCCCTCAGGCCCAGGCGCTCTGCTCTACCAAGCCCGAACTCACATCTCATCACAAGCTCTAATCCTTTATTGCTTTCCTAGTCATCTTTGTTTGCCTTTATGTCCCTTCCCTCTTGCTACACTACTGGAAAAGAAAAAGAAAAAGTAAATAAAGGTATTTCCTTATTTGGTTTGCTTAGAGGTCAGAAGAAGGAGAGGCTGATGTAGATAAATAATCATAATATTTAAGGTAGGTAAACATGAAGTTGTGTGTTAATTTCTCCCAAATCAGCTGTACAATGATGGGATGGTATTGACAAATATTAGGCAATGAGACTTGCCCTTTCTTCCCACCCTACTCTACCTTCTGGTATCCGTCCATTGAGAGAGGGATGTTTCTTGTGGTAATTCAGAAAAAAAGTGACTCAGCATTCAACTTTTAGTTTTAAAACAGATTTTCACAACTCATGGCAGAGACAACAGCTTTAGGAGAAAAAGGCTTTGGGGGCATTAACACATTCAATTCTTAGCCTGAACACTGATGCTGCTGCTGCTGCTGCTAAGTCGCGTCGGTCGTGTCCGACTCTGAGCGACCCCATGGACTGCAGCCCACCAGGCTCCTCTGTCCACGGGATTTCCCAGGCAAGAGTATTGGAGTGGGTTGCCATGCCCTCCTCTAGGGGATCTTCCCCACCCAAGGAAGATTTCCTGCATCTGCTGGAATTGGCAGGTGGAGTCTTCCCACTGAGCACTTGGGAAACCAACGGAGCCCCCAAAACAGAGAGCCTCCTGGGAGGGTCCTGGGGTAGGGAAAGGAGAGCTGCGCTCACTTCTCAGGGGCCCAGGGAGAGCAGAGGAGGTGCCGGAGCATCCCCACGGGGTGGCACACGGCGACAGCCCCGGGGCCCAGCAGCAGTGTGCTGCCTGCCAAGCTCCAGAGCGGGGGAGGCGCACGTCTCAGAGCACCCCGTCCCCCCGAGAGGCCCCCGGGCAGGCAGGGCGCCCCGTGCCCCCCGAGAGGCCCCTGTGCCCCCCGAGAGTCCCCCGGGCAGGCAGGGCGCCCCGTGCCCCTCGAGAGGCCCCCGGGCAGGCAGGGCACCCCGTGCCCCCCGAGAGGCCCCCGTGCCCCCCGAGAGGCCCCCGGGCTGGCGCGAGCCTTGTGCTGAGGACAAGCAGAACTCTGAGTGTGCAGAGAAATGCTTTGGGGAACATTTCCCGAGGGGTTTTCCTGTTCCGTGAGTCCTGTTGCCTGGAGCCCTTTCACTCACTGAGTCCGGGAAGAGGTGGGTACCGCCTGGGACAAAGGGGTTGCTGTTCTGCTTTGGGCCTCAATGCTGGCTTCTATTTTGGGTTCCTACCAAGACAATGATCTTGAAGACCAGGCCTGCGTCAGAAAGAGACTGAGTTTCTTAAGATTAGAATAGAACATGTCTAGCTCATGTCTAGAACATATCTGCTGCTGCTAAGTCACTTCAGTCGTGTCCGACTCCGTGCGACCCCGTAGACAGCAGCCTACCAGGCTCCCCTGTCCCTGGGGTTCTCCAGGCAAGAACAATGGAGTGGGTTGCCATTTCCTTCTCCAGTGCATTAAAGTGAAAAGTAAAAGTGAAGTCGCTCAGTCGTGTCCGACCCCCAGCGACCCCATGGACCGCAGCCCTCCAGGCTCCTCCGTCCATGGGATTCTCCAGGCAAGAGCATTGGAGTGGGGTGCCATTGCCTTCTCCAGAACATGTCTAGAACATATCTAATTATGTCCCACATAATTAAGAAGGGCTCCCTTTCAGTCTTTGTAGAGTGATGGAATGTACATTTTTATGGAGAAGACAATGGCACCCCACTCCAGCACTCTTGCCTGGAAAATCCCATGGACGGAGGAGCCTGGTGGGCTGCAGTCCATGGGGTCGCAAAGAGTCGGACACGACTGAGCGACTTCACTTTCACTTTTCACTCTCATGCATTGGAGAAGGACATGGCAACCCACTCCAGTGTTCTTGCCTGGAGAATCCCAGGGACGGGGGAGCCTGGTGGGCTGCCGTCTATGGGGTCGCACAGAGTCGGACACGACTGAAGCGACTAGGCAGCAGCATGATGATGATGGCTGCGTGACTCTGCATAGCTGTCAAAACTAACCCAACTAGAAATGCAAAATAGGTAAATTTTCACTGTATATAAATTATACCCCAAAACTTACTTTAAACAAGACATAGGATGCGGGAAAGTTTCCAGCTTCCAGTGGTTAGGAATTGTGCTTTCGCTGCTTGCAAGCTACGCAGCACTGCCCAAAAAAAGACTCAAGATGCCGAGACCAGTGAATGAAAGTTAATGAAGGACAGAATTTATACCATCTCAAAATTGCTTATTAATTACGAAAGGAAAAATAGTAATTTTTCAATGTATAGTAAGTGATACCTCTTAAACCAAGTATTCAAAGTTAATTGCCAATGATGGGGTAAATAAGCTTCCTGCCACAATGCCCTAGGACATTCTTTTGTGGAATTCCTGCCAAAAATGCATAATGTAATTTAATCACAAGGAAATATGAGACAAATCTATTCTACAGAATAACTGGCCCCTACTCTTCAAATACCAAGGCCGTGAAAAATGAAGAAAGGTCAAGGAGTTGTTTCAGATTAAAGGCAACTGAAGAAATAAGAAGCAGAGCAAAAGCTTTGATCTTGGGCTTGAATCGGGAATATTGAGACAAGTACTAAAGTTCAGATATGGGCTGTGGATTAGATAACATTTTTTTTGCCAATGTTAAGTTTCCTGATTTCGATAACTATACTGAAGTTGTACTTAATAAAATTGCCCTTGTTCTCAGGAAATTCACACAAGCATTCATAGATAAAGGGGCACGATATGCAAATTACTCTCAGATTACTAAAAAACTGTGTAGAAAGAGACAGAGAGAAGAAATGGTAACACAAATGGGATGAAATGCTTACAGTTAGGGTGAATACCGGTAATCAAGACTTTTTTTTTTTTTTACTTTACAATATTGTATTGGTTTTGCCATACATCAACATGAATCCGCCACGGGTGTACACATGTTCCCCATCCTGAAACCCCCTCCCACCTCCCTCCCCATACCATCCCTCTGGGTCATCCCAGTGTACCAGCCCTGAGCATCCTGTATCCTGCATCTAATCAAGACTTTTTAGGGAAGCTCTTCTATAACTTTTCTGTAAATGTGAAACTACGTCAAAACAAAAAGTTTTTTCAAATGTCGTCTCCATCTTCAATAAGTACATGAAAAGATGCTCATCATCATTAATCATTAGGGACTAATGACTAATCACACCCACAATGAGATATCATTTCTTATCTTGTAGGATGGGTGAATCAAAAAGACAGAAGTTAACACATGTTGTTAAGAACGTGGAAAAGCTGGGACCCTCACGCGTAGCCTGTGGGAAAGTAAAATGGTGTAGCTTCTTTGGAAAACAGTTTAACAGTTCCCGCAATTCTTCAGTATAGAGTCATTATATGAGGCAGAAATACTGCTCCTAGGTAATAATTGAAAATAGATACTCAAACAAATGCTTCTACACACATGCTCACAGCAGTATTATTCTCAGTAAAAAGCAGGAACAATGTCTATCAGCTGCTGAACAGATAAAAAAAACGTGGCATATCCATTCAATAACATATAATCAGGCAATAAAAGGGAAGATAGTACTGATCCATGTAACAAGGCTGAATCTCAAAACACTGCTTATTGAAAGAAGCCAGTTGCAAAAGGCCATGTATTATATAATTCCATTTATATGAAATATCTAAAGCAAGCAAAAATCACAGAGACAGAAGGTAGATTAATGGCTTCTAGGGGGTGGGAGATTGGAGGACAGTGGAATGATAGCTAAGGGGTATGGAGTTTGTCTTCGAGTATTCTAAAATTCTACATAGTTCTGAAATTGATTTTGGTAATAGTTGGACAACTCTGTGCATATACTAAAACCCAGTAAATTGTACAGTGTAAAAAGGTGAATTTTGTGGTTTTTGAACTATATCTCAATAGAGTTTTTATTAAGAATGAATTCTACCAAGGAATAAAAAGACAACTAAGACAACATGATTAAATGGAAATGCACGCTCTGTTCTTGACCAGAAACAGAGAAGGTGTTAATTCTTCCTGTTGACTCATAAATCTATTTTTAAAATATTCACAGGATATTTTTGGTACTCCAGTTCAGTTCAGTTGCTCAGTCGTGTCCGACTCTTTGCCACTCCATGAATCGCAGCACGCCAGGCCTCCCTGTCCATCACCAACTCTCGGAGTTCACTCAGACTCACGTCCATCGAGTCCGTGATGCCATCCAGCCATCTCATCCTCTGTCGTCCCCTTCTCCTGCCCCCAGTCCCTCCCAGCATCAGAGTCTTTTCCAATGAGTCAACCTTTCTCATGAGGTGGCCAAAGTACTGGAGCTTCAGCTTTAGTATTCTAATGTTCATTTAGGAAAAGAAACAAGCAACAGTAGTTCAAATAATTCTGAAAAAGAATAAGAAGAATAATAGATTTAAATGGGATTTAAAAAAACTCGAAGTCTTAAACACCTGGAACCTCTTGAAACTTTTAGAAAACTAACTGGCAAGTTCTGAGAACCACGGAATGACAAGTATCTGCGAGATGAAGAGAAGAGCCCAGAAGAAAACACCGTGCCCCTGTTTCTGTCTCTCTTAATAAGAGTCCCAGCTACTGACCTGTGGGATGCGGGCAGTCAGCATGCTGAAAGCCTCCTGAGTGATAGTGAGAAAGACGTTAAGATATGGAGATATTCTAATATCACAAATGGTTATTCCTATGACCTGCTTCTGCTTCACCATGAAGTTGGTGATCTTTATGAGGCCAGTGATGCTTTCCAAGCCTTTGTGAGCCTAATATTCTGCTATTCTCTTAGTTACTGAAGACCTTAAAAGATGATGACGGCTAAGAAGCTGTCCTAGTAAGGTAACTATCAGGGTCATGATAACCACCCTTAGCAAAGTGCCCACAATGCATCGGAATCATTCAAATACATCTAAAGAGACACAAATGTATAGAAAGGACTTTTGGACTCTATGGGAGAGGAAGAGGGTGGGATGATTTGGGAGAATGGCATTGAAACATGTAAACTAACATGTAAGAACGAAGCACAAGCCTATGTTCGATACAGGAGACAGGATGCTTGGAGCTGGTGCACAGGGATGAGCCAGAGAGATGATGTGGGGTGGGAGGTGGGAGGGGGATTCGGGATTGGGAGCTAATATACACCCATGGTGGATTCATGTCAATGTATGGCAAAACCAATACGGTATTGTAAAGTAAAATAAAGTAAAAATAAAATTTAAAAAAAAAACCAAAAAACAAATACATCATGTCAACCTCACGACAGGTCTATAAGCCAAATATCATGATCCTTATGTTACAGGTGAAGAAACAAATGCTCAAAAAGATTAGGTAGCTGGTTCATGGTGATACAGCTAGTGAGGTGGCCGACTTAACCACTGAGGTCTACCATCCAGAAACAAAAATGTATGACCAGCACTGTTGTGTATTAGTCAGAATCATGTTGCAATCAGCTTGAATGTGTGGCTTCAGAGCGTAAGAGACCCCGGCACAGCCTTTAGGTCTTGGATTTATTTTGTGCAATTAGTTCAGGGTCAGACCAGAAAGGCTTGACTGTGCTTATATTCCATGCTGGTGCCTCCTGGGATCTCTGTCAGCAATGAAGGCCAGAACATTCTTGGACTGGAGCTAGGCTTCCAACAATAACTGGAGAATAGTCTAATTGTCACAGAGGTTCCTGGGATACCCACCCGTCAAGCACCAGGTTTCCAGGAGAGAGTATTTCTGGGGTATTTCTGGGCAGGATAACCCTTGATGGTTGTGTGGTTAATGCACTGAGGAACTGAGGAACAGAGAATGACTGAGTCTATGACTGGAACAAACAATGACCAGTGGGAGAGAAGGCGATGGCGCCCACTCCAGCACCCTTGCCTGGAGAGTCCCATGGACGGAGGAGCCTGGTGGGCTGCCGTCTATGGGGTCGCACAGAGTCGGGCACGACTGAAGCGACTCAGCAGCAGCAGCAGCAGCGGTGCCGGCTAACGGAGACTGTGATTTCGCCAATTGCCTGATCTTGGAGGAGACAAGTGATTGTGGGCGGGCAGGTCTTTCTGGGGAAAAGCTGCCCTTCCTTGTACTCTGAATAAAGATAGGGAGAGGCGTCTGGTGGGCTTTGCTGAGAGTTCAGTTCTCCAGAAGCAGCTGCATAGATGGAGTTTGAGGTGCGTGATATTTAATAGAGTTCAACACCTATGAAGGGAAGGAGACGAAAGCAGATGGGCAGAGACTGCACAGCCTCCCCCTGCCTGGGGGTGCCACAGAGCAACGGTGCCATCACTGTCCACTCCACACCAGAGCGGTCAGGGCTTTGGACTCCACGTCACCTCCCTGCTGGATGAGGCTGCCCCCGGAAGGCAGCAGCCCGGGGTGATCCAAGGGCACTCTGGAAGACCAGGGACCTTGAAACAGCTGACAGCTGGAGGCCATCGATCGACCACACTCCCTGAAGCCGGGCAGCAAGTTCTTCCTTTGTGGGGGTGGGGGAGACTGTGGTCAATGACTTTTTCTTAAATGTCGTTGCAGCAGATGTTATCAATGCTTGTTCCACATCGCTTCAGCCCACGCTCGAGTTCATCTGTAGCCGTGGGGGTAGAGCTTCTCCTTTTTGCTGTTACGGTCAGTTAACTCTCAGCTACAGACCACACACACACATGCACACACACCACACCACGTGAAAGAAAAGTGTTGTGTTTTCAGATGTCAGATTCTGAGAAATTTGGAGCCCAGAATTTGCCACAGAGCTTTGAATTCAAGGAATGGGCTGGCATTGTTGAAAGAAACTGACTCATCCGAGAGAAGAATTTATACCTGCGTTTCTCGTGAACAAAATTCCATTATCTTTTAGCTATAACCTATCTGGATTGTGACACATAGGGGCTGGCATGTTTCCAGTTTTTCAGTCGCAGTATTAGCTTTGGGGCTTCTTGGGATTTCTTATCTGAGAAAGTTCCCTCTTATCAAATTACCCATGAAATACACTGGGCAAACAGGATTTGATGAAAGAAGAAGGAACTTCTTTAGATGTACTGGATGTTTATATTTTAGCTTTAAATCATGGCATGTACATATTGGTTCTTCCTTAAATAATCATCAGCTCACTGTTGTCAAAGTTCAGATTAACAATGGAAAGAGTTTCTTTGTAAAGAAAAACAACTCTGCTGGTTTCCTGCTATAAGGCAGGTTATCCTGCTACGGCTAAGGCCCCACAGAGATCTATACCCAACTTTGACCCTGTTAGTGTCAACACCCCCTTAAGATGTTAGGCCAGGGTCTTCAGCTAAAAACCGGACAAAGCTAAGTGAAATACATGATCAGTTTCATACTTATCCCAAAAAGGATTCCAAACAAAGCTTGAATGAGAGTCATACAATTAAGCTGATTGAATAGAATTAGCAAATCAAGACAAGGAAACAAGGCAGAAGAATTCATGGGAATAAAAATGCCATTGTAGCAACAATTAGAACTTGGGCTGGAGGTTCCTGGCTTCTAGGAAGGCAAAAAAAAAATATAGCAAGTCACATAATTTTTCTCAGAAAGAGAGAAGCATTCCAGATTCTTACCAGTTTTCATCCTGGATTTCTAACATTTTTAAATAACAAAAAGTTTTTTTGAAGTTTTTTTTATTTTTTTGTTTTTTCTTTTATTTTTATTGAAGTACAGTTGATGTGCAGTGTTGTATTAGTTTGCAGGAACTAAGATCTGGTGCAGCCAAAAAAAGAAAAGAAAAAAGTGGTATAAATTGCCTCCAAAATCCAAAATAAAAGCCCACCACATGTCGTGCCACTTTTTTAGTGGTTGGTGGTAGAAGGTGCAGCGACTTGTTTTTCTTTTCAGCCTTGATGGATGTCTCAGCATGTTCTAGTTCATGGGAATCCGGAAACTTTACTGAGGAGATGGGTTCCTGAATTTTCATGGGGTTCATCTTTCACCTTCTGGTTTACATTCTCACACATTTTCTCCATGTCTATGTCAGCACAATCAACAACCCTTGCACTTCTTTAAGCCATTTCCTCCTGAATCACCCTATGTACTTTCCCCTTTTGAACATGATGAGATCTTGTGGGTACCTGGTGACAACAAGTAACACTGAGGCAAATTCTTCGGGAGGATGAGTGCCACTTTATAAGGCAACTGCCTCAGGTGACGTTATTACGGGGTATTCAAGCAAGGAATAGAGAGTCTCCTTAGACATGAAGGGGCTTCCCTTGTTGCTCAGCTGGTAAAGGATCGCCTGCAGTGCGGGAGACCTGGGTTCGATCCCTGGGCTGGGAAGATTCCCTGGAGAAGGAAAAGGAGTCACACTCCAGTATTCTGGTCTGGAGAATTCCACGGACTGTATAGTCTATGGAGTTGCAAAGAGTCCGACATGACTGAGCAACTTTTGCTTCACTTTTAGACGTGTGGGGCAGGCTCCTTCTACTGGCGAGAGAATCTCAAAGTGATTTAGTAATGGTGATGGTGGCAGGGCCTGTGTGGGGAGCTGATTAAAATTCTCATCTTCTGAACCCAAGCAGACATCTCCATTCCACATCTCATCTCATTCTTATCCAATCAATTCCTTCACTTTTACATGAGAAACTTAGGCAGACTATGAATTCAATTTACATTGTAATTCTGCAATCTATATTGTTAAATTTTGAGTTCAGTTTTCAAAGATATTTGCCTGTGGCTACCAGATACAAGAGATTTTAATTAAATGTTATAAAATAGGGGCTTCCCTGGTGGCTCTGCTGCTGCTGCTGCTGCTAAGGCGCTTCAGTTGTGTCTGACTCTGTGCGACCCCATAGACGGCAGCCCACCAGGCTCCCCCGCCCCTGGGATTCTCCAGGCAAGGACACTGGAGTGGGTTGCCATTTCCTTCCCCAAGGCATAAAAGTGAAAGGGAAGTCGCTCAGTCGTGTCCGACTCTTAGCGACCCCACGGACTGCAGCCCCCCAGGCTCCTCCGTCCCTGGGATTCTCCAGCAAGAGTGCTGAGTGGGTGCCCTCGCCTTCTCCACCCTGGTGGCTCAGTGGTAAAGAATCCGTCTGCGAATACAGGAGACGAGGGTGAGTCTCTGGTCTGGGAAGGCCACACATGCTGTGGAGCAGCTAAGCTTGCTGCCGCGGCTACTGAGGCTCGCGTGCCCCAGAGCTCAGGCTGCTCAAGAGCGGCCACTGCAACAAGAAGCGCAGCATCACCCCCACGAGAGCGTAGCCCCCGCCCCGCCACAGCTAGAGAAAAGTCGGTGCATCAGCAAAGCCCCGGTGCCACCCAGAATAATACATAAGTACACGAAAAGTGTTCTTTAAAACCTCCTTGAAATCCCTTAAAAAATTTATAAAACAAATTTCTCGTGTGAAACTTTATGGTGGTCCGTCATATCCAACTCTACAGCCTCATGGGCTACAGCCTGCAGGCACCTCCGCCTGCGGAATTTTCCAGGCAAGAACACTGCAGGGGGCTACCATGCCCTCCTCCAGGGATCTTTCCAACCCAGGGATCGGACCCTCCTCTCTCGCATCTCCTGCCTTAGCAGGTGGACCCTCTACCACTAGCGCCACCTGGGAAGGCTTTACATGGCAGATACTAATTGATTCCATTTGTATAACACTTTTTGCAGCATAGAAGTGAATCTTGCATAATATCTGCAGTTCTTATAGGGGAAAGAATATGGGTTTTAGTTTTCAGAAGACCTGCGTTTAAATCCCCCCCAACTCTGTTCACTGTTTGGGGGATCCAGAGAAATTGTTTAATCTCTCAGAAAATAGAGATGATGGAATCTTTATTACAAGTTTGTTGTGAGGATAAGATAAAATAAAATGCAAGACTAACAGTATCTGGCACGTGAGAGAGGCTGTTTCTCTCCTTGCGTCCGCTTGTCCTCTTCCTCATTCCTTCTCCCTCCCCCGATGTGTCAGTCAGACTTCTGCTGGGAAAGGGGCTGCGCATGCAGGTGGGGTACAGCCTCCTCCCAGAGGCTGCCAGAAACAGGGCGGCGCTCTCTCTGCCAGTAACAGGGAGAGAGAGAGGTTCCCCTAGGGGTGGGAACCATTACCAGAAGCTGTATCCGTGGGAGACGGACCCCAACCGAAGCCTTTTCTAAAGGAATACGGCTAAGGCAGGGAAGGAGCCAAGGTCAGAATTTTAAGTCTCTGGTCTGTTCTGAGTTAGTTTTTTCCGGCTCTTCCATGAGGCATGCAGGATCCTAGCCCCCTGACCAGGGGTCGGACCCTCGCCCCTGCAGTGGAGACACAGGGTCTCACCCACTGTGTAGCCAGACGGGTCGATTTTTGTATATAGTATAAAGTTCCACTTCATTCTTTGCATACGGATGTTCAGTTTTCCTAATACCAGATGGTGATTTTCTCAATGACAAAAGACTGCTCTTTCCTCATTGAATTGCTTTGACAGTCTTGTTAAAAATCCTCAGATCATATATATGAGGATTCATTTCCAGGCTCCGTGTTCTACTGGTCTATATGCTTGTCCTTATGCCAACATCACACCACCTTGATTACCTCACAGATTTGTAGTAAGTTATGAAATTAACAGGTGTGAATCCTTCAACTTGGTTCTTCTTTTTCAAGATTGCTTTGCCTTTGTGGGGTCCCTTGAGAGTCCATACGAATCTTAGGATGGGTTTTTCTATTTCTAAATTGCAAATTGCAAAAAAGTCTTTGCAGTTTTCATAGGTGCTGCATTGAGTCTGTAGATTGCTTTGGGCAGCATTGTTATCTGAACAATATTAAGATAATATCAGTCCTTCAATCCATAGCATAAACTATGTCTCCATTTATTTATGTCTTCTCTAATTTCTTTCAACAGTTTTCTGTAGTTTTTAGTGTAGAAGTCTTTCACCATATTTTTGTGTACAAGACTTTAATTAAATTTATTTTGAAATATTTTATTCTATTTGATATTATTATAAATTGAATTGTTTTATTAATTTCTTTGGTATTGCTCGTTGTTAGTATATAAAAATGCAATTAGTTTATGTGAGTTCATCTTCTATCCTGACACTTTGCTGAATTTGTTTATCATCTCTAACAGATATTTTGTGCAATACTTAGGGATTTCTACTTTAGAGAAGGAAAACATTTTCCCTTAACTCTCTTAAAGTTCCTTGCTGGGTTTGAAATAAACTAACAAAATAGATTAACCAGAGAAAGGCATATACAAATTCATTTAGTATAAGTTTTATGAGATACAAGAGACTTTATAAGGAAACGAATGACCAAAGAAACAGAATTGAGTATATTTATACCAGGAAACAGTGGAAACAGTGACAGACTTTATTTTGGGGGGCTCCAAAATCACTACAGATGGTGACTGCAGCCATGAAATTAAAAGACGTTTGCTCCTTGGAAGAAAAGTTATGACCAACCTAGACAGCGTATTAAAAAGCAGAGACATTACTTTGCCAACAAAGGTCTGTCTAGTCAAGGCTGTGGTTTTTCCAGTAGTCATGTATGGATGTGAGACTTAGACTGTGCAGAAAGCTGAACACTGAAGAACTGATGCTTTTGAACTGTGGTGCTGGAGAAGACTCTTGAGAGTCCCTTGGACTGCAAGGAGGTCCAACCAGCCCATCCTAAAGGATATTAGTCCTGAATATTCATTGGAAGGACTGATGCTGAAGCTGAAACTCCAGTACTTTGGTCACCTTATATGGAGAACTGCCTCACTGAAAAAGACCCTGATGCTGGGAAAGATTGAAGGCAGGAAGAGAAGGGGATGACAGAGGATGAGATGGATGGATGGCGTCACCGACTCAATGGACATGAGTTTGAGTAATCTCTGGGAGTTGAAGCATCACCACTGTTTGCTCCGGGAGCAAACAGCATCACCACTTTGTAACATAAAATAGTTCAGTTAAATAGTCCAAGAATTCATCATTGCTTAGTTGTTAAGAACCAGCCACCTGGAGCCATATGGTCTGGATTCAAGTACAGACTCTTATTACTTGTGAGCTGTGTGTGTGACCTTGAAACAATTATCTCCCTTCCTGTGTCTCTGTTTCTTCACCCTAAAATGAGGAGTGATGCAGACAGGCCTACACTTCCCAGGCTGGGACACCCCACAAAAGGGCTGGCCAGTGCTCTCCAGAAAAGTCAAGGCCACGGAAGGAAACCAAAGAGAGCAAGACCGAGGCTCCATTCCACATTAAGGGAGACCAAGAGGCATAACAGCTGAACGCAGTGTGAGGTGTGGGGTGGGTGCTGGGGCAGGAAGAGGCATTAGAGGGACAGATAATAATCAGCTGTATGAACATAACGACTCCCTCCCCCCAGCTGGAAAGAGGATTCTGAGGCTTGTGTTTGAAGGGGCTTCCAAAGACTCCCTGCGGGAGTAGGCTCCAGCCACTCACCACGGTGGCTTGATTTTTAACCTCCCCTGTGTTGGCAGCCGCCCTCCAGCCTCTGTTTGCTCACTCCCTGCCTCGTGTTCACTCGACCTTTGCAATAAACTACCTGCTCTGAAGCCCTTCTCCCAAGGTCAGCTTCTAAGGGAACTGAGACTAGGGTCTTTCTTGCCATCGATACAAAGCACAACGATAGCGGGAATAAATCTATAGTATTAGAAGTCTGAGTGGAGCTGGATGGGGACAGAAGAGGGGCTCCTGGGGCGCTTGCAATGGTCCGTTTCGTGACCTAAGTACCGGTTCTCTGGCTTTGTTCCATTTGTGAAAATTAGCTGAGCTCCATAGGTACAATAGGTGCGCTTTTCTGTAGGTATGCTGCTGCTGCTGCTAAGTCGCTTCAGTCGTGGCCGACTCTGTGCGACCCCATAGACGGAAGCCCACCAGGCTCCCCCGTCCCTGGGATTCTCCAGGCAAGAACACTGGAGTGGGTTGCCATGTCCTTCTCCAATGCATGAAAGTGAAAAGTGAAAGTGAAGTTGCTCAGTCGTGTCCGACTAGTAGCGACCCCATGGACTGCAGCCCTCCAGGCTCCTCCATCCATGGGATTCTCCAGGCAGGAGTACTGGAGTGGGGTGCCATTGCCCTCTCCGTCTGTAGGTATATTATAATCCAAATAATTCTGTTAGCTTTGGCAGAGTGTTTCTTGTTTTTACAGTAAAGAAATGATTTAAAAAATCTTATTTACTGGCTTGGCAGTGAAAACAGGAATAATATGTTTATATTAGCTAAAACAACAAATCATTTTTATAATTTTTTTTTCTGGTTCACATATGGTCAGAAAAGAAGAAGAAGCAAAGACCAGAAAGATGGGAACTTGGGCCCAGATGGCAAAAGAGAAGATGAGGAAAAGAAGCAGAAGATGGCATAGTATTCACAGATCAAGGAAGCAAGAGATACCAAGGAAAGCTATTTAAACAGATGTTTTTAATCTCCATAGGGTCCAAACAGGTCATAAAGATTCCTCTCTAGAAAGACAAATAAAATATAATGTCACTTACGTGTGAAATAGGAAAACAAAAACAAATCCAAACAAGCAGACAAACTTCCTCCTCAAAATAAACTTGTACCTCTGAAGAGCACATTGGTGGGTCCCAGAGGTGGAGGGTGGAGAGGGTGAGAAGTGGGTGAAGGAAGTCAAAAGGTACGAGCTTCCAGCAATAAAATAAAGAAGTGTAATTTATAGCACGGTGACTACAATTAATAATACTTATTTTATATTTGAAAGTTTCCAAGAGTAAATCTTATCATAAAAGTACTCATCACCAGGAAAGAAATCTGTAACTATGTATGGTGATGCCGATTAAGTAGACCTACTGTGGTGATCATTTTGCAAAATATACAAATGTCAAATCATGCGGTACACCCAAAACTAAATATATGTTGATTGTATCTCAAAAATTCTTTAAAAAAACACTTTCTCCAAAGCTTAGATGCACAGACATTCATAAGATGACCTTGAATTCTTATATTCAACAGAGAAAAATCCCTAACATCTTTTCCTGTATTCAATAAAGAAAAATTTATTTGAAGAGAAACTGCCGTCAGTCCGTCCCAGTTTATAAGGAAGTACATCTCGTTTCAAAGCATCATGTTACCACCCTGTGGCTTTTTGCCAGAGGACTCAAGATTTACAGGCAAGGCAGAGAGGATATCTCCCACTGCCTTTCCCCGGAGCTGAAGCATTGAGCCCACAGCTCAGAGGAGAGCCCTCACATTGTTGCAGATTGTAATGAGAGACGAGGACAGAGCTCCCTGAACCGCCTTCATGAACTTTATTTTATTGGATTGAGCAACAGTATTCACAACAAAAACAAGCAGATTATATTATCATGAGATTTGGAATTATTTATCAGTTACTCCCTTAAAATATTCCTTATAGATATAAACCCTCCTATTTTTAAAAACAGGAGATTCCAGATTGACTTACATAAACTAAATTGAATTATTTAGTGCACTGACACTAAAACATGATTTCAAGTTAAAATGTCACAGCATGGGCATGCGAACACACTCACACACACACACTCACACACACACACACACACTCACAAAGCCACAGACCTACTGTGAGCCGAGGTCTGATACTCTCTACCTCCCTAAGTAAAAAGCAAAACTTTTGCTGAGATTTTTTTTTTAATGTATTAACATTTTAGGGATTTAAGATTATGCAATAAAAACAGTCTGAAGATTACTCATCTCCAGGCCCTATCCTTATACACGATAAAAACAGATATAAGAATTAAATCTCTGGGGTCACGCCTGAGCTTGAAATCATGACGAGGGAGTGCTTGAGAGTACAGAAACAAACAACGAGGCCCCCCAAGAAGGAGACTGATAGGAAGCCAGGAGAGAGGACAAGGCCTCAGGCAACCTAAGTTTACACCCACAAAGGGATTCTGCTGAATTCTGAATCAGGTGGGAGAATTCTAAACCAGACAATCAGTGTACAGTCAGGAAGTGCCCGTGTCAGAGGAAGCCACTGAGCAGATGGAGGAGCTTGTACATGGTCAGCAGATTATCAAAGCGAATCCACTCAGTATCTTAGCACCACAAAGAAAAATAAACTTGTGGAAACTTGAGTTTGATAATTTGGAGTAAGTTTTCACTGTTGACTCAAGTTCAACGTACGGTTCTTTATGAGCCATAGACTGTTATTCAGTGCATTTAAGAGTTATGTTATTTGTCAACTATTATTTCTGTAGGCATCTTTTATTTCTCCTATTTACCCAACTAAAGAGATACTGTTTTATTAAGCCAGGTATTGAACAGGTCTGCAAAAATGTAAGCCAATGCACTCTCTGACTAAATTGTTTTTGTGAACATATAATTAATTTTCATGAAAACATGTAATTTATGCTGATATGCAATGGATTTATTATTATTATAATAAATTAATAAAAAATTTTAAAAAGCAAAATAAAACCAAAGAATTATGAAAAAGAACCAATTAGAAATGTTGATAATTTAAGCCCAAATTATTGAAAAGAAAAAAGTCAAATTTTATTCTGAATAACAGAACAGACAAACTAAAGTGTAAAGTAGCCAGCTGGGGATTAAGCTGAGAGGGTCTTACAGAGTCGTACAAAGAAAAAAGGAAAATGAAAAAGTTAAGAGACACAAAGAAGAGATAAGGACAGTTTAGCTTTCATTTAGGAATTCCAGAGGGAGAGAATAGAGAGAAGGGAGGAGAGGATATGTAAGCAATGGCTCACTGTTCCCCAGGAGTGAAGAAAGCTATGAAATTCAGCACATCAAAATAAAGGGAAAATGCTGAAAGCTACCACAGCGGAAAGACGGTTTGAAGAAACAAGGATCAGATTTTCATCGTCAATTCCACCAGCAGCACCATATACGAGAAGACAGTGAGGCAATACTTGCAACCAGCTACTGAAAAGTCACCGTCGTTTTAGAGTTCTACACTCAGGTAGCATCATTTAAAAGCACAGGTGAAAAGGCATATTTTAAGCATTCACCATCTAAGAAAGTTCAGCACCAGCAGATTCTCACTGAAACAAGTACTTAAGGTGTACACCTACACAGGAGAAAGACTGAAGGAATCCAGAAGAAAAAGCAGTATGAAAAAAGTAACCTCAACCACTTCATCAGCTATTCCTATAGTTTAAGACTAAGTTAGTATTGATTACCAAAAACGTTTAAAAGAACAATCTGGAATTAGAATTCTGGATGATATCAATGGAGGATTTTGGGAGAAGGGAAAGAGCAGAAGGAAGTGAAAATGTCCTGTTTGGGAAGAGTGTATACATAGTGATTAACTTTAGATTTTGTTAGGCAAGTATAACTTTCTGTGTGGATATAAAAAATTGAGTAAAAAAATAGCAATGGAATATACAAATTTCACACCAGCAGAGGAAACAAAGAAAATTTAATCCACCCAACAGAAATCAGGAATGGGGAGGAAAAAGAAACAAAAGGAGATCACAGGAAATAGCAAACGCAGAGTAAGCTAGCACGGTTAAATTCAAACACATGATTGACTGTAATAAGAGAAAACATTTAAAGTGAGTAAAAAAATGGGAGATTTGTGTGAAAAAACCATTTGAGAAAAATGAAAATTGCCAATAAGCTAAGGAAAAGATGCTCAATCTCCCCAGTTATGAAGGAAATACAAATATATGGCACCGAGATGTCATTTTTACTGATCAGGTTGCAAGTATTTTAATTTTGATAATAGCACACGTTAGTTAGGAAGTTGGACAGTTACACCCTCATAGACCACCATTGGAGGTATAGTTTGGCACAAGTTGGAGAACAATTTAGCATATCTATTAAAATCAAAATATTTGCATATGGGTGCAAGGAAGCATAGTCAAGGATATCTAGCAGCTTGCCTTGTAACAGTGAGATATTAGAAAGAACCTAAATAAGTGAGGTAACAACTAAATAAGCCATAGAATGTTCTTACTGCAGAATACTTCACAGTAGTTAAAAAGAATAATTTAGCTTATGATAATATGGATACGTATATTGTGAATATTTAAAAATATGCAGAATGAAAGGTACAAAAATCATGTACATATGTGCAGGCATGCATACTTAGTCACGTTTGACTTTTTGCGACCCTTTGGACTGTATCCCGCCAGGCTCCTGGGATTTTCCAGACAAGAATACTGGAGTAGTGTGCCATCTCCTCCTCCAGGGGAATCTTCTTGATCCGGGATTGAACCCAAGTATCCTGCATCTCCTGAGTTGCAGGAGGATTCTTTACTACTGAGCCATAAGGGTTGGAGTTTACATGTAAAACCACATAAATAAATACTGTATGTATAGATCAGACAGATAGGTAGACATATATACATAAACACCTAGAAAAAGCTCTGAAAACTTAAAAACATCAGACTCAGAGTTAAGGTCGTCTCTAAGGGACGAGCTGAGATGGAGTTGTGGGGAGAGTTTGGAGTGGGGTACATAGGAGGGCTTTAGTCTTCTTTGTAAAGTCTGATTTTACTTTCAAAGTCTGATTATTTGCTGAATGAGTTTGATTACAGTTCTTTTCCTTCTGGACACGCTTGCCTTTGCACAGACGGCCGATCTGCTAACCTAGACTAGCTGTGCATTCAGGGAATGGGCTGTGTAGGCACAAGTGGTTTACCAACCTTTGCACAACAGGATGCATGATCTCTTCTTCTCCCTCCCTTCTACCCCACAGTACTCACCAGACGCTGGAATCTTAAGGAAGGAGAGGCGTCCGCCATATTCCGCTGTGGACTAAGGATAGGAGCACCCACTCTTGAATATGCAGGTTACTAGCACCTTGCTAAGCAAAGCCGTGTGTATGTGTATGTCTGTGTTTGTGTGTGTGTGTGTATGGGAAAGTCATCTTTTATATAAGCAAGTGGGAAAAATTATACTTCAGATAAGGTTTCAGTGACACAATGAAACCAACCCAATAGTTTCTAGACTATTAAAGCTTTTCTGTGACCTCTCTTGAGCTATCCACTTTCGAGCTCTAACATATAATATCAAGAAAAAGGGAAATCCTCTCCCCTCGAGCAGTGAGAAGCTGGAAACACACTCAGGACAACTCCTTGTGTCACTAATTAGTATCAGGCCCATGCATTTTGTTACTTTCAATTTGTCCCTTATTTCTGATCAACTGCCTATAAATCCTTCTGTTTGGCGACCTGGAAAATTTAATTAGAGCTCTTCTAAAATGATGCTGTTGTAGAAATAAAATACTCACGAGAACATTGAATTCAAATCTCATACTGCAAAGTCTAAAGTATTTCCTCTCTACCCCCACAGCCCTCAGAACTTTATCCATATTCCGAAACCCCAGTACTAAGTCATAATTTGCAGAATCTATTTGGAATTTACATTTTGAATTTTTCCAGTGTTGCTAATTGTATTGTACTGATAGCTTATGGTGAATGATGTCGGATTCCTGATCTCCGAAGAAGATTTAGCTTCGGGACCAGGGACCAGGCTTGATCACTCAAGAGCTTTAATGTAGCAGAGTTTTATTAAAGTATAACAAGGGATAGAGAAAGCTTCTGACATAGACATAAGAAGGGGGACAGAGGCAGTGGCCCCACTCACTAGCCTTATCAAGGCCTTGTATACTTTTAACGAGGTCTACTCCCACAATGTACATCTTAAATTAACAAGATTAGAGCTACAATAGAAAGGTCTTATCAGACCCACTCCCACAACATGTCTTAAGATAACAAGATTAGTCAGAAAACCTCCTTAAGGAGAAACATGTAAGTTCAGTTCAGTTCAGTCGCTCAGTCGTGTCTGACTCTTGGCGACCCCATGAATCGCAGCACGCCAGGCCTCCCTGTTCATCACCATCTCTCGGAGTTCACTCAGACTCACGTCCATCGAGTCCGTGATGCCATCCAGCCATCTCATCCTCGGTTGTCCCCTTCTCCTCCTGCCCCCAATCCCTCCCAGCATCAGAGTCTTTTCCAATGAGTCAACTCTTCTCATGAGGTGGCCAAAGTACTGGAGTTTCAGCTTTAGCATCATTCCTTCCAAAGAAATCCCAGGGCTGATCTCCTTCACAATGGACTGAGTGGATCTCCTTGCAGCCCAAGGGACTCTCAAGAGTCTTCTCCAACACCACAGTTCAAAAGCATCAATTCTTCGGTGCTCAGCCTTCTTCACAGTCCAACTCTCACCTCCATACATGACCACAGGAAAAACCATAGCTTTGATTAAACGGACCTTAGTCGGCAAAGTAATGTCTCTGCTTTTGAAAATGCTATCTAGGTTGGACATAACTTTTCTTCCAAGGAGTAAGCGTCTTCTAATTTCATGGCTGCAGTCACCATCTGCAGTGATTTTGGAGCCCAAAAAAATAAAGTCTGGCACTGTTTCCACTGTTTCCCATCTATTTCCCATGTGAGTAAGACACATTGTTATATTGACTAAGACAAAACAATGTGGAAGAAAATGTTTGTACTTTTCTCCTGGAGAGCCTCAGACTCCTTTCTCCTTCTCAAGGGCTCCGGACCCCTTTCTCCTCCTTGGGGGCCCTGGACTTCTTATCAACCTACCTAGGAACTGACTCTCTCTGTACCACGGGTTCTATTTCTCTCCTTTGAAGTTCCTAATGCAGTGGTTACTGGTTACTTAATTGACTAGAATCTCAAAGTTCCTGGTGTATAAACATCATTAATGCTTGATTCCCTGAACTTGCATTAGCTCGGTGCCTGGGACAATGACTGGGCAGATCCCTCTCCTTCTCCCCTGTGGTCCAGTGATCCAGGGGGCTGCAAGGAAGCTGTGGGGAGTCCTGCTATGTCTGGGCCTCCCTAAAACCAACAGTTCAAGAGAGGGCTACTTCACTTTCTAAGTCTAAGCAATTTTCTCCCACTACCATCCAAAGGGTTTGACCCTAATACATTCTACTCCCCCTGAAGGTCCTCTACATCAATTGTAGGGCCCAGTTCCTGGCTTCCACGGGAGCCTCCCAAAGCAAGACTTGGCCTCTCTCCTCCATGACAACCTTTCTCAGTGACTTTTCGTGTGGCACAGAGACACCCTGGCTGCCAGGCTTGGCCATGGAGCTGTCCTGCTCGCCAGGGAACTCAGCCTGGCTCTTTACTCCAACACTCTTTAGTTTGAGCGGTCTGGGCCTCACCTGGGAGCTTGTCAGAAATACAGTGTCTCAGGCCCCATCTCGTACCTGTTCATTTAGAATCCGCATTTTAGCAAGATCCCCGTGGAGACACCTCAGGACAGAAAATCAGATTAGCTCAGAGAAACTCAGATTAAGGTTCTGGTTCTGAGATCTCCCCTGATACACTTGACTTCACAAATATCCCTATAGGAAACTTCTCTAGGATTTTCATTGGTTGACAATTTTAATCAGTCCAGCTCTGTGGACTGTAGCCCACCGGACTCCTCTGCCAATGGGATTTCCCAGGCAAGCATACTGGAGGGGGTTGCCATTTCCTGCTCCAGGGGATCTTTTCAACCAGGACTGAACCAGCATCTCCTGCATTGGCAGGCAGATTCTTTACCACTAGCGCCACCTGGGGATCCCCCTTCTTCCTGATTTTGGTAACAGTCTCAAATTTTCATTTGGGGACTACTTCTCTCCATTCTATATGATCTCGGTAGAAGAACCAATTAGGGAAGTGGGAATGTGATCCAAGAGAAGCTAGTGAGATTCTATTTATCTCAGGAATGTGAGATTCAGAGGGAAAAACCAAGAAGGAAGATGACTGGAACTGAGTTCTTCTGATGGTGGTGACTCAGAGGAGACTGTCCCAAGTTCCTCTGATTTATGTAAGGTCTCCCCAAGACCAGTGTCTGCTTGGCTTTCCTTAAGTTCAGTGAGCTCTGCAATATCTTTCCCCCAGCCCCAATTCTGTTTCCAGTTTGCCAGTCATATTCTGTTGTGTGCAAAGAAAAAAAAAAAACTGTATCGGATACAGAACGTGTAGACATAGAAACATCTTAAGTTGAAATGAGAAGTGGAAGTCTGCTTTCTCTGGAAGAGGCAAATAGAGCAGATGGTAAAGTTACGGAAGAGATCTAATCAAGGTTAAGTACGCCGATCAAGTATAGTAAAAGAACTGTTAACCAGTGCTGAGGGGCCAGCTAAGTTTGCAGAACATGAAATCGTAGTGATTTCCTTCAGGAACCTAGGTGTCAGGAAGGAGAAAGGGCATAGTTAGACTGATTCAAAGCTAGGAGCTAGCAGGGACCATGTGTCAAAACCATGAAGTGAGCCTATTAATGGGCTGTCAACAGAAGTCAAAGGCTAATATCATGAGCTCTAGGCAGAAGCAGCAAGGAAATAAAGCTGAGAGGGTGAAGTGGCGTGGTGGGGCATTGAGAGACTGGAGTTAGTTGAGAAAAGACCAGGGAATAACAGAGGGACTTGGAAATTTAAGAGGCAGCTCAATTACAGTCCACAGTGAGAAGTCAGCAGTTTCAGCTGGTAAGGTCCAGGGTGTGGGTAATTCAGGGGCTCTGAGAATTGGAATGCAGATTAAGGTACATTGAGGCCAAGCTTACCCATGTGCCCACTGCACTTGTCCATGATGATGTTAGAGGAGACGTAAGTTTGGTAATTGGCTCAGCCCAGTTTTACCAACCAAATTCTAAAGTGGTTTTATTTATTACAAATGTTTTAAATGAATGTGAAGGAATGGCCAGGAGGTTGGTAGACTGCAACTTAAAAATGAAGTTCCTTCAAGAAGGTAAGACTCGCTACAGAGCAACGTAGCGGCTAATCGTGTGGGTTCCAGGCACGTTCGTTTACGCTTTTGTCTAAGTTACTTAACCTCTCTGTGCCTCTTATTTCCTCAACTATAATGCAAGCATAAAAACACCTGCTCACACAGATATTGTGGAATCAAATGAAGTAATATGTATAAAGTAGTAAATTCCTAGTGCTTCAAACATGTTATATATTATTATTATACATGAGACATTATAAAACATAATGTGATACTCTATGATGAATGTTTGTGAAGTGTGAAAAGTGTTAGCTGCTCAGTCACGTCCAACTCTCTGGGACATGGACTACAGCCCACCAGGCTCCCCTGTCACGGGATTGTCCAGGCACGAACAGTGGAATGGGCAACCATTCCCTTCTCCAGGGGGTCTTCCCAATCCAGAGATGGAACCAGGCTCTCCTGCATACAGGCAGATTACTTACTGTCTGAACCTCCAGGGAAGCCTGGATATTTGTGCAAACATTAGACAATAACTGAGGTGGTGGTGGTGGTTTTGTCATTAAGTTGTATCTGACTCTTGTGATCCCAGGGACTGTAGCCCGCCAGACTCCCCCTCCATGGGACTTTCCAGGCTAGAATACTGGAGTGGGTTGCCATTTCCTTCCCCAGGGGATCTTCCCAATCAGGGATTGAACCTCGGTCTCCTGCATTGCAGGCTGATTCTTTAGAGGTAAACCCCAAATAACTGAGGAGGGGCACTCAAAACTATCCTTGGGGTAATCAGGGAAGTCTTCACTCAAGAAATAGAGGCAAACACAAAACACAGGGCAAGAGTTTGATAGACAAAGGGCATAGAAAACACGGGAAGAGCCATGTTTAATGCTTAAAGTACGGCAGGCACCCTGGTACTTTACAAATACCACATTTAACACCCCATTCCCGAAAGGTAACTTACATGGATTAAATAACCTGCCCATGGGCACATAGGAATGGAAAGAAATTGGAATCTTCATTTTAAAAAGTAAGTTGGTCTGGCAGAAGAAGGTCTGCAGACAGACCTTCGGGGAAGTGTGAGGCGGAACAGCTGAATCACTGAGCGCTCCTGGGAAGCCGGGAAAGCTGAGAATGGATTCACATGCAGGGGTCAGATTACAAATGGACTTTGTCTGTTATACGAGAAATTTGGACTTGAATCTGAGGGCATGCCTACGGAGTAAAGGATTTAGGGAATAAAGGATTTTAAGGAGGCCCTACCCAGTGAGTTGAAAGCGAGCATGTCCTTAAAAGCATGATTATAACGAGATAGATCAATCTCCAGTAAATCTGGGCTTCTGGGTGCTGATCCAGTGACAGTCAGCGGAGACGGAGCAAGGAGGAGGCGCAGCAGCCGCGAGCTCCTCTGCGCACATCTCCGGACGTTTAAAGCTCTTTGGATGGGTCTTCCAAGATCCCTTTGGGTCCCCTCTGAACACATCTGGTTCCCTGCATACTTCCGGCCGCTCGGGCCCTTCAGCTGAAGCTCAACTTGACTCACGCACCCCTTCTGCGCCCCCTGGCTTCCGCGGTCTTCCTGTTTTTCTTTTTTTCCCCTTTTCTAAACTGAAACAGATTTAAAAAATATTTTATTATAGTTGATTTACAGTGTTTTAATTTCTCCCGTACACCAAAGTGATGGGTATACACACATACATTCTTTTTCATATTCTTTTCCATTACGATTTACCGCTGGATATTGCATATAGTTTCCGAGGACTGTGTTGTTTATCCGTTGCATCTGCTAACCCCCAACTCCCACCCCATTCTCCGCTGACCCCCACCCCTCCGCCAGCCCCGAGTGGGTTCTCTGCACTCGCGAGTCTGTTTCACAGGCAGCTCCTCTGCGTCATTTCTCGTGCAGGTTCTGCTCGTAAGTGGCGGCGTGGATTGGCCTTTCTCCTCTGCCCCTAGCTCCCTCAGTGGGCTCCTCGCTAGGCCCGTGCACGTGACTCACCCGCAGCCAGCTGGCCCGGCCCCCTCCAGCGGCGCCACATCCGGTCACGTGGGGGGCCGGTCACGTGCGGCGGGTCACGTGCCGGGGCGCGCTGCCGGGGCCGGGCTTCCGGGGGCTCGGCGGGCGCCAGCGCGGCCGGCACGGTGAGGCGGCGCCCGGGGCGGGGGTGGGCCGCGCCCGCCGCGCCCGGCGCTCAGCCGCTCTTCTCGCCCCCCTGCAGATGAGCCGGGCCGCCCCCGCCGCGGAGCGGGCGCCGGCCGCCGAGCCCGTGTGGGAGCGCCCCTGGTCGGTGGAGGAGATCCGCAGGAGCAGCCAGAGCTGGTCGCTGGCGGCCGACGCGGGCGTGAGAGGCGGGGCGCGGGGCGGGCGCGCGGGCGGCCGCGGGCGGGAGGGCCCCGGCCCCAGCCCCTCTCCAGCCCCTCGCCCGCGCTCTGTCTCCCGTGGGCGACGCGGCGCCCCTGCTCGCTCCGACGGGCCCGGCGCGGCCCTCGGGCCCGGGGCGGACGCCGGCCGGCGCCGGCAGCCCCGTCTCTGCTGCTGCTCGGGCGGCCGCCCGGCGAGGCCGTCCCCCCCCGCGCCTGGCGCTCAGCCCGGCGCCAGCCCCGCCCGGAGCGGCGAGGCCGGCCTCCGCCGCCGCCGCGCGCTCGCAGGGGCTCCTCGTGGGCGGCCCCCGCTGAGATCCGGACGGCGGGGGCTGGGAGACAAGCAGTATGTGAGCACCGCCGAGTAAGCCCCCTCGGGCCTGGGACCCAGTGAGCCCGGAGCCGTGATTCCGGAGGCCCGCTTGAGGAGGACTTGCGGAAGAGCAGTGCTTTGCTGTTTTGCCTCTCGTCTGTGACCCTGTAGAACGACAACCAGAAGCGCTTCCAAATGCCTCCAGAAACGAGGCGGGAAGTGGCCGTTGGCGCACGGCCGCTGTTGGATGAGCTCTCTTCATGTTTTTCTATGCTGCTTGGTCTTGGTACTTCAAAAGCAGCATCCCTTTTCCATCCCAGCGCGCACGCACACACACACGCGCGCACCAAAGTGAAAGAAAATGGGTGCTTTTCTGTTTTGATAGGCAGACTAGATCCATATAATAGACGCATATTGATGCTACTGTATATGTTTGTTTTTTAAATAGCTACTACAGTTTCTACAGGAATTTTCACAACAGACGATCTCTAGGACTCATGAAATCAAGAAACAAGTGGACGGACTAATTCGGGAGACTAAAGCCACAGATTGCCGCCTGCACAATGTCTTCAATGACTTCCTTATGCTCTCTAATACCCAGTTCATTGAAAACGTGAGTTACTTAGTTACCTCCGATTTTTAAAGAAACAATACTGTTAGAGGGAGCAGTAGTCACTGTGATATTAACTGACCTATTGCTAGATTCTCTTAAAATCTGGGGTAAGTAGTACTTCTTGGTAATTGATATTCCCTCTCTTTTTATTAGTTAAGTTTACCTGTTTTTTCAAGCCTTTGAGAAAACCTAGTGATAAAAACTTTCCTCATATTCCAATGTTTTCATCCATTGTTAATTCTGGAGTCGTCAGCAGTTTTGGTGAATTGCATGACTATCCAACAAGCCTTGTTATTCTCTATAAGGAAAGCCATACACCTGGTCTGATCCTCTGGGCACCAGCATGTTATTAACTGTTTGCATTATGTTCTGTTAAGTTATATTAAAAGCATGTGTGTGTCTACTTGGAATATTCTGAAGTAATGCTTTGTTATGCTGGCTGAACCTGTGTCATACAGTCAACTCTAAACAGATTGTTGCACTTTGAAGGTAAAGTCGCTCAGTCGTGTCCGACTCTTTGCGATCCCATGGACTGTAACCTACTAGGATTCTCCGTCCGTGGGATTCTCCAGGCAAGAATACTGGAGTGGATTGCCATTTCCTTCTCCATGTTGCACTTTAACCCAAGTGCAATTTTGTCTGTATATCAAATTTCAAAGTTTTAGGTTCTAGGAATACGTAGATAAACTAGAATCCCTTCTTAGAGAATATCACAATTTTCTGTAATAGTGTTATTCCAGAATAAAAAGGAATAAAATGTGGCTGGAGCTCCATGACTGTAGGGGAGATTATTCTAGAAGATGGAGAGGAAGCTTAGTTAAGCTGACCTGTGTTTCTCATAGGGTGACTAACTTTCTAAGTATCAGTGTTAGTTATACTGTTAAAAGAGGATTATTAAATTAGGCTATCTCCTGAGACTGTTAGATACAAAGTAATAAAAATGATTTTGAAAATTGCAAGATTATGCAAAGATTTAGGATTGTTAAGAAGAGACTAAATATTGTCATGCAGATATCTTACACAGCATGTTTGTACATTTTTAGTAATTGAGGTTGAAATGCCACTGCTGGGCTTTTCGGGGAACCTGTGTGTAAAATAAAGATCTTAATAAAGGTTTAAGTATCTCTTTGCCTGTAATTTAAGATACAGCAGATATTCTGGTTAACTTCTGGTCATCTGCGCAGAATGCCCATGCTTGGTCCTGAGCATCGTTCCTATTGGAAGAGGCAGTTTACAGGACCCTCGGCTAGGCTTCAGTAGTGTGTGCAGTCCCATCACTTTTCCATCCCGCCGAATTCTGTGTCCTTTTAACTGTATCTGTTGGGCTCATCCTGTGCCTCTCTTGCTGGATCGGGTGCTCAGCTCTTCTCGGCAGTCAGTCTTGCCGCCCTCGACTGGGCAAGGGACAGGACGGGGAGCCGCCTTTTGCACCTGATGTGCCTGAAGCACATTGATCTGGCCTGGTACTGACTGGTACTTTGGGGGGAATGGGCATTATAAGCTCCTTTCTCTGAATCATAACCTTCAGGTCTTCTCTTTCCCCAGCTCTTTTCTTTCCAGGTCTTCTTAGATTCTGAGGTTCTGATGATCCAGTTTTTGTGGGAGGTGTTTTTGTTTACTTTTGTTTTTGTTGATTATTTTTTGGTAATAGTTCATGATTGCTGTTCGCTTCTTGGATTCCCTGCATCCATCTCTGTGTCTCCTTTGTCTTGTGCTTCTTCCGCTTCCGGTCTGCGGCCACGTTTCCCTCTAGATGTGCTGTGGCCACGGCCACATCCAGCTGCTTCCCAGGCCTCCCTGTAATGCCACGTGTTACGTGTCCTTTCCATTCGTGGTAGAGTGTCATGCTGTTAAAAGGATGGCTAACGCTTAATAAAACTGAAGGAAGCTACCTGCTGATAATACATTTGGCAGTGATTTGGCTTTTTTCCCAAACCTTGACATCAGGACTCATGTCTTACAATTCTGTCTTAAATGATGGTGCCATTTGGTTTCATGGTAGTTTATTGGAAAGATACACAAAGTAATAGGTTTTTGGGTTTTAGTAACTGACCTCAAAGGCAGCTAGTAGATTGCGAACTGCATTATAGAGTTAGTGAAACTGAAGAGCAATCAAGACTTTTCTAGGGCAAGAAAAATTAGTACCTTTAGTAAAGGCTCACGAGGGGACTCTGAAGGAGGGGAAATGCTGGCTAACAGTGGCCAGTGCGTCAATGTGTTATCAGTAGGGAATACGGTTCTTGCAGCTTCATTAATCTGTTCCTTTAGGAATTTTGTCCTGAAACATTGAGTGACCTAATTAATGACTTCTTACATAGCACTTCCTATGATTGTAATTCTACATCTATCGATATGGTTTGATGTGTTGAACTTCTCTACTAAATCAAGCCCCACATTTTTACTAAGTGTTATGTTCTTTGGGTTCAGCATGAGCCTGATTATATAGAGACTCAGTGAATATTTGAATTAATGAGAGATCATAAAAGTAAAGAGGACCATGGCTGTGTATAATGTGTTAAGAAATCTCAGCCGCTTGTCAGATTTTTCTCTTAATTCCTCACCTTCACCTCTTTCCCCAAATGAGGAAAAGGTTCTTCAAGTAGAAATATCAAAGATATTTGACAGTTCTGTGAATGGCTACCTGATTTTAAAATGATCAGGCAACCTGGGAAGCTGTGAGTTCAGTCTGAAGGGTGAAGTAGGTTAGCATTGCTCACCTGCTTGTGTCCTGAGCACTTGAGATTCATGGTCCTGGCCGCCCTTGAAAGATCCCGCGGGCTTGTGTGTTTGCTGGCTGGTTTCTTAAATGTCCTGCTTGCCTTTCTGAAGGCCGCTGATGTCTTGTAGGGTGTTTTTAGTGACAGGCAGGAGAAAAAGGAGGGTATTGATGCTGTTCAGACCTAAGCTTGAAGCTCAGTCTTTAAGTTAAATGGTCTTGCTATTTATAAAGTCTGAAGTGACCTGGGCAGCTGTCTTGCCTTAAAGTCTCAATTTTAAGATTGATTTGCCATTTTTTGTTCATGCCTTTGAAAATTACTCCCCTAATTTCTGGCCTTTGTAAAATTATTATTTTTTTAATACAGAAAAAGAAGCAGCATATAAAATTTCAGATACTAAAGAAGAGCCTCTCAACATTTTGACATGTATATTCCAAGTTCATTCTCATGCAGACATTGGACTTTAAATTTTTTCCTTTTTTGTTGTAAGAATAATGTATAAAAAGTATTAAAATGTGAAAAAATTTAAACTACAGAAGTCAACTATAATTCTACCACCCCATATTAACCAGCCACTGAACATTTTGGCATATTTTTTTCTAATCCCATGTGTGTATATAACTTTAACCTTTTCTGTGTGTTTGTGTTTGCAGCCTGCATTTTTCTTCATGTTAGCATATTATTTTATAAGCTTTTTAACACATCTGTAAGATTTACTGAACCTAATTTCTGTTTCTGTTTCATTTTATGGCTACCGTTATTTAACAATCCCCCATACAGAACTTTTTAAGATAAAATATTTTGTGTATCTAGGAAAGAACAGATAATAACCACCAATGCTAATAATGTGCACCACCTTGCATTAACAGATTTTAATTTATTTTTCCTTAGCTGTAAATAATTTGGGTGTGGGCTCCCTGGTTTTGCTGTCTCTTTACTGTTAATGTGGAGAGTATATATATAGTCTTTGGATGTATATTGGTACATGTGTATGTAATATGAGGTAGGGATCTCATTTGTTTCTTTTCCATATAGGTAACTTTTATTATGTAGTTCTTTTCCTCAGTGACATACATATGAATGTGTGTTCTTGTAAATATAAATAGGCTTACATGTAGTTGTGAGTCTGTCTCTTACCTTTGTCTTTTATTATCTTTATCCGCTGTAGTATCACAATCTTAAATACCAGAGATTTCTATTAAGTCTTAATAGGGCAAATCTCTGTGACTTGTCTTTATTCTTAATTTTCATGGTTATCCTTGGCTTTTTTACTTCTGTGAATTTGAGGATTATCTTGCTAATTTCCCTAGAAAATTCTACTAGTATTTTGATTGGAATTGCAGAGAGTTTCAGATTTGATGTTTGTGATTTTGAATGTAAATCTGATGCCATGAGCATCTTACTGCTTGTATTTATTTTTCTTGGAACTAAATTTCAAGAAGTAGGATTCTTGGGTTGGAAGATGTGAACATTTAAAACTAGCACCGTTTAGTCAGATTGATCTTGGGTTAGAAGATATGAACATTTGAAAATGTGTTGTCTAATCAGATGGATAGTTACTTTGAAAAGATGGGCGACCTCGCTCCACTGCTGGCAAAGGTCTGGGAAGCGGGCACTGGCTGTGTGGCGGCAGCGAGAGTTGTCCCACGCAGAGGTCTGGAAGAAGCTCTTAAGAGTAAGCCAGAGTGTTATCCTTTGGTTTGGCAGTCCTGTTTTCGAGGAGCCTGTAGAAATAAAGGGTCCATGGCCTGAGAATTCAGTATATATTTATAGCAGCTGGTTGGCACTAGCAAAAACTGGAAATGTCCTTAATGTTCTCTAATAGAGGATTCTTGAACTAACTACAATCAACTTAATACCATACAATATTATGCAGATATAAAAACAATTGAGTCAGGTCTGTATGCATTGACCTAGAAAGTGGTTTATGAGACTATCAAGTGAAAAAGTGGGGCAGAAGGATATCTGTCATATGAATGCAGTTTTGTTTCAAAGCTGGAAGGGCGGAAAACTCTGGATGTGTGCATATGTCCATATAAATCTGTGTAAGAGCCTTGGGAAACAGAGAGGAACACACACCAAACTTAACTTAGTTATTCCGAGGACGAGGTTGGAGGCAGGGATGGAATTATTTTTAAATACAACTCTTCTGCAACTATCTTTATATTGACAACTTAATTTTAATTGACATGGGGTTTACATACCGTAAAATACACCCTTTTAAAAGTGTAGAAGGCAGTAGGTGTTCGTGTATTCTTAGAGTTTTGTGACCATTACTAGTATGTAATTCTAGAACATTTTCATCACTGCACTATTTATAATGACAGTGTTTCGCTTTGGGAGTTTAAGCAACCATAAATAGTTAAAAAAATCATCATTCTGGCAGCTCTGATGGCTGCCAGAATGACGGCTCTCTATTGGGAAAGGGAAGCCACCTGCCCAGGCTGTGTGGGTGAATCCCGTGACTGCTCTTCTGGCAGGTCAGTGGGGGGCTTGGTCTGTCTGTTTTCTTATAAATGAGATAATAAAAGTGTATCAACCATTTTAAGCAACAGGATAAAAATAACTTAGCTCTGTGGTTTCTACCGTATAAAATGTAAAAGCTCTTATGCCCATGGGTGCGTTTTACCCCTTGACGCGCTCAGGGCCGCACGTTTGAGGGCCTCTATCGGTGCTGTGTCAGCACTGTGCTGGATTAAACAAGCCGGTGTGAACCCTGGCTTCTTACTAATTTTGTGACTGTGGCCCACCGTGAGGTTGGAAGTTTGTTTTTCCTGCTTCCTAGTCTCTTGTGTCTTTTCTTTAGACTTGATTTTGGGGAAGTTGCCTGCTCTTCCCTGCTTCGGCCTCGCCATTTCTTGAATAATCCTTTCTTCTTGTCTTTGTCTTTTTTAAACTGTGTATTGAACGCTCACGTCGTGATTGATTTCCAAATGCTGTTTTGACTAAAAGCTGAACTTTGCTTCCATGTTTAGCGTGTCTATGATGAGGAGGTGGAGGAGCCGGTGCTCAAGACGGAGGCAGAAAAACCAGAGCAGGTACTTGCTGTGGATCACTCTCCTCCTGGGCTCCCTTAGGGAAGAAAGGTGGTGATTTCTGATATGGCTGCTGGAGGGGGGTGGGGCGGGGAGATGGGCTTCAGGAGAAATGGGAGAAGCTGGCGTTGACAGCCCAAGAATAGAACTTGTTTCTGAAATTGATTGTATTAAGAAATGGAGAGAGTAAGTTCCTGATTTCTGGCTTAAGCGTAGAGCAGAGGTGTGTAGGGATTTTCTGTAAAGGACCAGGTAAGAAATATTTTGTTTGCTGGCTGCATTGATCTCTATCCTTTGCTGCCTTTTCTTCTTTTCTTCCTCTCCTATCCCTTCCCCTTCCTCCTTTAAAAATGTAAAAACCTTTTTTACCTTGAGGGTTATTTAAAAAAAAAAAACAAAAAACGGGCCGTACTGGGCAGTAGGTGGTGAGTCCTTTGAAGATTGTGTATCCCTGTCCTTCATGCCTGCTTTGCTTCTTACTACTACCAGTTTAAAAATGAAAGTAAGAAGAAAGCCATACTGCTTGTCACATATGAACGTGTTAGACCAAGAAAGGGTACCAGAAACCAGTTACAGCTTTGCCTGTTTCTAGCCTTTAAAAATTTATTTTAAAAAATTTTATTTTTAATATATTGATTTGCTAAACTGTTTTAAATGTAGTAGTATCTGGTTGTACCAAGTCAAGGTTCAATTTAAAGTGATAGCTATTTAGTGAATTATCTTTAAAAAATCCACAAGCATGTTTTTGCACACTTAGTACCAGGCAGGTTAAGGTAGCTAACTTAGAATGAGACATACCAGAGGGCAGACAAGATGCAGCCGAAACAAAAGGCAAATTAGAGAGACTTCTGCACTTGAGGTAGAAGTGAAGCACTCCTGAGGTTTTCCCTTTTGGCTTTCAAAGCAGCAGTGTATGGGGACTTCCCGGGGTCCAGTGCTTAAGATGCCGCTGTCCCAATGTAGGGGACACAAATTCGGTCACTGGTTGGGCAACTAAGATCCCACATGCCACATGGTGTGCCAGAAAAACAAAACAGAGGGGAAAACTATGTTTGGTTTGTTTCTGTAATTATATATCAACTTGCAGAATATTTGTGAGGAGAGGAAATGACACTAAATATATTCTGCAATGCTTCCTACAGCTGATGACACAGCTGAGTGCGTGAGAGCTGCTGTTATAGGAAGTGGAGATGGGTGGAATATTTTCAGCAGGTTGGTGTTGTGTACAAAGTTTTGTCGAGGTGGGGGGCATTGTTCTAGGGTAACGTACAGGATAGATTAGAGATGAAACCAGCCCTCTCTTGGTTTGAAACAAGTTTATCAAATGTAATCGTCCAGTTATTTTTTTAAACTCTAATTGAAAAATAACGTCTCTGGAGTATTTTCTTCTAAGTCTTAACCTCTGAAATTGTCCTAAGGACCATTAACCAAGGTTAGTGTGTACAGTCATGGCAAAGCTGAAACCCTAGGCCCTTGGTTCCTTCAGAAGCAGGGAGGGAAAGCGCCCCTGATGCCTTCTGATGTGCCATCATTGCTCTAGGGCACTTTTACGTAGTCTGTGGAGGCTGCACCATCACTCCATCGTGCTTTTGCTTTTGTAAATGATGAACCTGGAGTTCCAGAACCTGTAGTTTGGTGCGTGTTCAATGCGTAGACACATTTGAGACTCAACACTCCAAAGTCTGCGATGAGGCATTCAGCAAAATCTTTGACTTTCAACATTTTTAACGGTTTAACATTGTAAATGATTAAGAACATTTTTAATTAAGTGTTTTTGATTGTGTTTGTTTTTGAGCATGAGTCTAGGCTTCAGTGAACATTCCCAGTGTTTATTAGGGTGGTGTCAATATACTGGAGGTCTTACTCTAAGTTACTTTTTCCTAGGAAAAGACCCGGGAACAGAAGGAGGTAGATGTGATTCCTAAAGTCCAGGAGGCTGTGAACTATGGCCTCCAAGTGTTGGACAGTGCATTTGAGCAACTGGATATAAAAGCAGGCAACTCAGACTCTGAAGAAGATGACGCTAATGAGCGGATGGAATTGATCCTTGAGCCGAAGGTGAAGACATTCAGCTGTAATATTTATGGCTACACCTGTTGTGATTTGGGTCCTTTACTTAGGCGCAGAATTGTTAAGATGTGGCCTTCCCTTCTGAGAAGTGAGGGTGTCACTTGGCACTCGTATCTGCTCCTCCAGTCAGGGAGTTGCTATACAGGAGCGTTGCGTGAGCTCTCACTAGCTTCTAGCATGCCGATTGGGGGAGTCCAGATAGCATGCCAAGCTGGGGGAGTGCAGAGATGCAGGGCTTCATTCCTCCTCTCCAGATGTTGTCATAACCATACCAGATGGTCAGAGAAAGGAGGCAGTTAGAAAAGTCTCCATCAGAGATGTTCTGACTTCTCGCTGGAGAAATCAGGGTGAAGGTGAGATTTGAATTGGGTTTCGAAGGATGAGGAGGCTCCTGAGAGGCAGGGGTTGTTGGGAAACTGGCATTCTGCAGCTTGCACAAAGAGGGACCTCAGAAGTGTTAAAGGACACGTGGGTTGTTCCCGGTCTCAGCCAGCGTGCCTGAGCCTGTTGTGGATGTTGATGAAGAGATTGCTGGCCTGGCAGGCACTCCTGGGGCTACTGTGCTTTCTCCCAGGTTGGCTCCGTGGTAAACACAAGCGGCTGCCTTACTGGTTCTGAGAGCCCTTGAGACACGCAGTGCGTTGTGCGTTGAATGCGGCCAGGCTGGTCTCGCAATCATGCGTTCACTGCGCGTTTCTCTTCCCGTCTGAGCTCACCCTGCTGAGCCGGGGCTGGCCCTTGAGCCCGGATGTGCTTTCGTTGTCCTGCTTTTCACTGTAGGGATTCAGAAGTCAGCAGAGGGCTTCCCTGCGGGCTCGCGCAGTAAAGGATCCGCCTGCAGTGCAGGAGACCGGGCTTCAGGCCCTGGGTTGGGAAGATCCCCTGAAGAAGGGCATGGCCACCCACTCCAGTATTCTTGCCTGGACGATTCATGCACAGACCCGGTGGGCTACAGTTCATGGAGTTACAATGAATTGGACACGACTGAGTGACTGACTCACAGAGCAGACCTTGGGAAACACATTGCCTGGGTCGCATTTCCTCCTTGCAAGTCTCACCCATTTTTCTGTTATAGAAGGACATGGAAACAGGCCTTCTGAGTCAGTGAACAGTCAGCCCAGTTAGCACTTTGATTTCTTTGCACTGAATTAGTTTTTGCTGTATCTTTGACCTTTATGTTAACCTTCCCAAACTTCCTGTCATTTTCCGAGGACACAGCTGTCCCCTGCTGTCCCCAGGGCCTTCTTTTTAGGGAAAAGCCACAGGACCACGCCTCCAGGGTGGAGCGCTCCTTGGCCCTAATTTTTGATGCTGGCAGTGGCCTGAAATGGAAGAACCTCCAACATGCACCTGTAGACCGTCCACTTCGTTTTATTCTGTTGTTTGATCTTCTGGTCTTATTTTACCAGCTTCTCTTCTCTAAATTCTGCTGTGCGAGCCTCTCAGGGGTGTTATTATTATTTTCTTTGTTTTTTTTTCTCCCTCTCCTGGATAGGTTCTTATCAGTCTGTTGGAACCATTCCTTTGGTTAATTATGTTGCCTGTAGATGCTTGCCCTGTGGATAGCTGATATTCGACGGTGAACGCCTGGTTCTTTCCGTCTCGCCCGTGCTTTCTGTCTGCTGCTGCCTCTGCCCCGACGCTGTGTGGAGGCGGCCTTCTCCTCCCCTTCCTCTGTGCCTTGCGCCCTCTGTCCACACGTCCCACTGCCCACTAGCTATTCATGTTATTTCCTCCGTGTGCTTCTCCAAATTTAGGACTTTGTTCTCAAGAGTCGTGGATGGGTTGGTTTTTGCTCACCAAGTTGCTTTTCAGGGAAGGCAGGTAGGTCACCATCGTGAAGGCTTGTCAGGATTTCCAGTTTCCTTCCTCGGTCCTCCTCCTCTTGAGCGCGTTGCTATGAAGTTGTGCCCCTTTCTTTGATCAGTTACTGCTGGTAAACTTTTTACAAGCCTTTGCCATTTTTGTTAATGTAGTTAGGCACTTGAGAAGGAAAAGCCTCTATGAATCAGCTTTACTTTGCTATCTTTACCTAGGATTTAACTTTTTTTACATCAGTGATTAAAAAAAAATCCTGCTGTGTTTCTTATTCTCTTTTATTATGTAACTTTTTGGGGGTAGTCAGATGGAAGTGGATGTCAAATGGAATACCTAATTTTATTTTCAATTTAAATATTTAACTGCTTATTCTTTTTCATTGTTTACAGGATCTGTACATTGACCGTCCTTTACCTTATTTAATTGGGTCAAAGCTATTCATGGAGCAGGAAGATGTAGGTCTTGGAGAGCTTTCTAGTGAAGGTACACTTTTGCACTACATATTTTTGTTGCTTTATAGCTTAACTTTTTATTTAAAAATAATTTCAAACTTCACTTTAAAGTCTTAAAGTTACAAGACTAGGACAAGGAACTCTCACATACCGTTTACCCAGGTTACCATCTGTGAATATTTCACCATATTTGTGTATCATTCTCTCTATATATATAGTATTACTTTCTCCTGAACCTACTTAGGAGACGTCATGCCACCTTTCTCGTGTATATGGTGGGCAGTTCATCTCCATGGGTTTTGCACCTGTGTATTCAACCAACCTGGATAGAAAATAATTTGGGAGTAAAAAATTACAGAAAGTCCCCAAAGCAAATAGTTGCCACGCTGCACAGGCAGCTATTTTCATGGCACTTAGATTGTATTAGGTATTATAAGTAATCTGGAGACGAGCTAAGGTGGAATGCAGGGGAAGGATGTGGGTTATACGTGGACACGACGCCATCTCTGTGTCTGTGTGTGTGTCTGTGTCTGTGTGTGTGTCTCTTGGGGAAAGGGGCTCCTGGAACCTATCCCTTGAGGGACAGCTGGAAATCTTGGTATATTTTCTAAGGATAAGAACTTTCTCTTATTTAGTTGCACATTCTGCATATTCATTTGCCCGTCTGTCATCTTGGTTGGATGTGTGTATTGGGCTTCGATGTGAGACTTTTAATTTTTGTATCCTGCTTATTAATAGAAAAAATTAATCCAAGTGGTTGAATCCTGTGAGACTTGGCAAGAATGTACAAATCAAGTATACTAGACTTTTTAACCTCGTCCCATAGTAGCTTTTATAGGAAATAAAGTCACCGATTGACAGGTCTCCAATAACAGTAGCAAAAAAGTATAATTACCAAAGTTAGGGAATTTTACTGGATTTAACACTAGCTAATCCTCAGTCATACTCAGATTTTTCCAGTTGTCCCAGTAATGTCCTTTACAGTCTCTCTTTTTCTTTGATTCAAAATCCAATCTACTCACTGCATTTAGTTGTCAAATCTCTCTAGTCTTTTAGTTTGATACCATTTCTCAGCCTTTTTTTGCTTTTCACAACCTTGACATCTTCAGAGAGTATAAGCCAGTTTTTTTCTTTGTAACTAATATATTTTTTTGTAACTCATAAATATCCTGTGGGGAAATACTTTGAGCCTATGTAAATATTCCATTCCTCACTATAGTGAAGATACTTCTAATTCCAGTGAATGAGTATGGATGGTTTTATCAAAATCTGTTGATGTTGATGTATGGTGGTTTGTGATCTTGAGAAGAAATTAAGAATGTTTCCTTATGAGTATTGGCCATAACCTTTGTCTTTCTGCTAACCAGAAGGTTCAGTAGGCAGTGATCGTGGGAGTATTGCAGACAGTGAAGAAGAGAACGAAGAAGAGGTAAGGGCTTGCTGGTGTGTCCAGGTCACAGTGGGCAGGAAACTTCGGGTGCATTTAGCAGGCTCAGTAAGTGACATATTCGTGGATTAGCAATTTGTTTACGACAATCTCTTAATAGCAATAGAAGCCATGTTCGCAGGTCTTTTCCTTGGGACGGGAAGTTCCTTTTTTTCTTGTGTACAAAACAAAGGAAACCGCTTTAACCCTTTACATCACCTGTACCATTGCCCTCCCTCCCGCTGCCCCACCAAATCCTCCTCTTACCAGTGTATTTTGAGGGGGACAACTTAGATGGTTTGGTGGAATCTCTGCCTGAGATACAGTCTTTGAGTAAGTTCTATCTTTGAGTAATTCTAGGAGAAAAGTCCATGTTTAAAACGTTCTTTACTCTAAAGCCTTGTAGACCAGAAGCTTGCTGAAAGCATCCACGCAAATGTTGGCTTGACTGCTGCCTCTGGCATCTTCCCACCCGAAGAGCCTGGTCTGACTCCCTGTTCTCTGAGGCCTCAGAGTCTGCGTGCGGGCCTTGGCATTGAACCCGATTATATCTGGCGTTGTTCCTTTAAATGGAAGATTTGTTACTGCAAAGGGAAGAAGCTCTCTGGAGGACCATTCCCGAATGTTGCTGTCCTAAAGGCGACAGTTTTGAGCGTGCTCCTCCCCGCTCCTCCTCCTCTGTTTGCACAATCGGTTTCCTTTCCTCCTGCCTCCAGCCCTCCCCTCAAAACACCTGATCGGAGGAAATGAACTTTCTAAAAACAGCCTTGCTTTCGCTGATTGTCATTAGCTAAACCCTTTGCTTTTAGCTGTTGAAGCAACTCTTTACCTAATGGCTTGTATTAAATACTAATGTCCCCTTCTTGGGCCTGCTGAAGTAATGGTTTTACTTAGAAGGAAAATAGAGAATGCAAACCAATGCAAACCAAACACAGTGCAAACCAGCTTTTGATAATTTGGTTGATTACATGCGCAACTCTTAATCCAGAGGTTAGAAATGATGGGGCAGATTGATATGAGTGGATTGTCAGAGAGGTTTAAAAGAATTACGAAGATGACCTGTAACTGGAATAGTCCTTGGTGATGTTGCCAACTCTCCACCTCGTCTGCACCTTGGTACTGCAGGTGGTCAGTAGTCAGTTCAGAGACCAGTGGTGGTGGGTGCCCCAGAGACTTAGACACGACATCATTTCTGTGCTTCCAAGTAGAGCTAGTGTTAACAAAGCCTTTCTTTTCCTCCCCAAAAGGAGTCAGATGAAGATTTTGCCAATCATAGTGGCAGTGATCAAAACCGGGTAAGATGCATATATTGAAGTGGCTTTTAAATTTTAATTTAAGCACAGCATGTATAATAAATTTATATTAAAATTGCTTTTGAATGACTTACGGGAAAGTAAGGATTTATTCATATTTATAGATATTCATGTTTCCATCAAATTTTAATGTTTTTAGGCTAACTACTTCCTTGTTTATTTTTTCTCAATTTTACTTTATATTTTCTTCATTTTTTGTGGACAACAAAGAAGTAAAAAAAAACAAAAACAATTGAGAAACAGAGCCTCTAATACACAGCTCAGTTACCCATATGGAAATTTTCATATGAATTCACCTTTCCTTTTTTAAAATTTAAGATAATCTTGCAGCAAGGCTAAGGAACGCTCAAGAAACGGGATCTTATCATCCTGCTGCTGTCTTAATTGTTCTGTGTCCTTCTAAGGACACGCTCTTTTCATTAACATGCATAGTTTATTTTTTTGTTATTTTATATTAACTCATCACAGGATTTCTTTGTCATTTTAAATAGTCTTTGTAATTTGCTTTGTAAACTTACGTATTTGTTTAACATACACGTATGGTACTGTTGTAGTCTCTAAATGTGTATGGGAAATAGTTAAGATTCTTATTTTTGTGATAATACTGCATTCACAGTTTTCATTCATTAAAACCCTTTGCCTCTGACCTCTTTTCTTAGGAATTAGGTAATCTAACACTTTTGATGCTACTGTTTAATAGACATTCCAGAGTAACAGATGGCGCATAATGATTTTCCCACAATCTCATCAGCACTGGAATTATGTATGAATTTCGCTACCGTACTGTATGCTCAGCAGTATATTGAGATAATTCCAGTTTGTATTTCACTTTCCTAATTGAGAAAAACATTTCCCACAAAAATTTCCAACTATCAGATGAAAGATTCAGCACTTTTTGATTGTTACTTTTGTTTTTCACTCTTGTGTTTCACAAATGTGGCTTGTCTTTATGATTTTAATAATCAGTCCTTCTGGAGAATGTATGTATTTTTATGGAATTTACTATTAAGATTGATAAATTCAGACAGTTTTTCAAATAATATAATATGGTGATTTAAAAGCATTGGTGGAACTATTTATATCGTTAAAAATAGACTTGTTTTGTGTGCCATTGCTAATCTCAGTGTTCAAAGGATTAGATTAGTTGAAAAAGTGCTCTAAGCATAGTGATTGGCACGGTTTATTGATTTAAATGTTAAAAAATTTAAAAAACAAAACAGTTTTTACATACAGTGGCTACCTTTGTAAAAATTAGAACTTAACACATAAGATTAAGTTTGAGCCATCTATTCTTCATATCTTTACACTCTCTAGAGGTAGCGGGTGTTACCTGAAAGCACATGTTTCCACGTGTTGTCCTTTGCTTTTGCAAACATGTCTGTGTCTGTAGCAGTGCTGTGTGTCAGAGGGTGGTGAGTTCATTCTGGGTTTATCGTTCACTGTTCTGTCTCTTGGACAGCCTCGGATGCCTCTCCAGTGGTTACAGCTTATTCTTTTTGACTATTAGTATTTTTATTAAGACAATAGTATACTTATTTAGCTTACTCATTTCTCTAGTGGTGGGCGTTTTTAATATTTCATTTTTTTTGTTATTGCACTGAAGATAAATCTTGTGTATGCTTTGCTCTAGCACATTTACTGCTTCGAAACTTTTGGTGAGTTGTTTGTTCTTCCACTCTGAAGGAGAAGTCTAAAGGCTGAGTGGTAGTGTCTTTTTCAGCTTGATGCCCGTATCTGATAGTTATAATCTGATGGTTTATGCTCTTAGCACACTGCACAGATGAGTGATGAAGAGGATGATGATGGTTGCGACATTTTTGCTGACTCTGAGAAGGAGGAGGAAGATGCTGAAGACGTTGAAGAAAATTCTAGACCCGTAAGAAAGGCTGTAATTGCCATCACCTGGCGAGGTTTTAGAAATGATTCCTAGGATTCACTTCTTTTATTGTCATTTATATTTGTAACTGTCTCATTTTGCATCATATCATTTTTCACTTCATCACTTTGATCAGTAATTCATTTTCACTTTTGGAAATAATAGTTGAGCATCCCAAGTTGTCAAACAGGTACCACTTTCTTCTCCAAATATTAAGATTTTACTAGTTAGATCATTCAATATATATTCACATTCAGAGTTTCAAGATCCTAATACTCCCCCACCCAAGGACCTTGTGGGGGTGGGGAGGAGTATTAGGATCTTGAAACGCAAGGACCTTGTCGGAGAAGGCAATGGCATCCCACTCCAGTGCTCTTGCCTGGAAAATCCCATGGACGGAGGAGCCTGGTGGGCTGCAGTCCATGGTGTCGCTAAGAGTCGGACACGACTGAGCGACTTCACTTTCACTTTTCACTTTCATGCATTGGAGAAGGAAAAGGCAACCTACTCCAGTGTTCTTGTCTGGAGAATCCCAGGGACGGTGGAGCCTGATGGGCTGCCGCCTCTGGGGTCGCACAGAGTTGGACACGACTGAAGCGACTTAGCAGCAGCAGCAGCAAGGACCTTGTGGTATTTTTCTTATCTAGATCTTTGACTATTAAAGTTTAAGTATTTAAAAAAGGCAATAAAGAGCATCTCCCTCTGAAGGAACACTGAGGCCTTTCTCAGGTGACCTGTTATAGGGTGTGTGTGTTTACATGGATTTAGTTAAACATACCTTCTCATCGGATCAGTTTCTTTGCCATTGTTTGCATAGTTTTGTTAGGTGTCCCAAAATAAACCGTACTAGTTAGTCACAACAAATAGTACTAAAAGTGATTCTTTTGGTCTTCCCTGGCTGTAGAAAAGAAGCAGGCCTACATCATTTGCTGACGAACTGGCAGCTCGGATCAAAGGGGACGCCTTGAGCCGGATGGAAGAGGAGCACACAGGTAGGTCGCCTCCGCTGAGAGGCACTCACAGGGGTGGGCCATTGGGACCCCTCTCTGGGCTTCCCTGAGGGTGGGTTTCCTTGTTTAATTACTAAGACACAAGAAGCATAAATTGTAGTTCTTAGGTTTGCTTTATAGATTCTCTGATAAGTAAACACTGGACTGCCCCTTCCCCCAAGAAAAATGCACATATACATCTCTGTGTGACGTTTTGGGGGATTAATGAATAACGCAGAGAACCGTCAGCTCTGGCCTAATGTTTACTCCTGTATTTTATTTTGATTAAATAAAAATTAAATAGCATATAGTATTTTCTAGTGATTTAACAAAGTGGAAAGATATCAGAAGAATCTTTCAGCAAGTGCAGTCCTGGTATGTGCGTGATCTGCTGTGATAGCTGGACCCTTCTGCCTTAAAAAGAGGCACTCCTGAGTGTCCTCTCTGGGTAGGGTGCTGAGTGGGTGCTCAGGTGCAGCAGAGACGCAAAGTTGAATGTCTTGCTCTCATCTTAGGAGTTGTGAGGTTGGCGGATGTGCATGAAGGTTCAGTAGATAAATATTAAGAATAGACTGAGTGTTATTAAACTGTGAAATATTCTTCAAGCCTTATCCCCAGGGGAAGCAAAACCTCAGAAGACATTGAAAGAGAAGAAGGAAAGGAAAACTCCCTCAGATGGTAAGCCCTTCCCCTCGATCCTCTCCTTTAGGAGGCTCTTGACTCAGGAAGGGGAATATCGCTTCCGTAATGCATTAAAATGCCTCTTTTAAAGCTGACAAATGAGGTCTGTCTCCGTTCACTTTCAGAAAGGATTTAAGAGCATGCTTTTGGGGGTGTGGGGAGAAGTGAGTGGGGGTTAAAAATGCTTTAAAGGTTTGATTTACTGGATTTTACAGAGACCATGAGCTGTGTTTCTAGACATTTGTAAACTAGGCATTGCTCGCGTTTGTTTTCAGTAAGGAAGGTTACATCAGGCCCTTTCACGTTCAGCAGTAACGTCCATTGTCTTTCCGCTTGGGGCTGTGTCAGTCCGATCTGTCCTCAGCCTACCCTTCGGTCGCCCAGATACTGCTGGGATAGGTCTTGATGGCAACTGAAGCATATACTTGCTTCAGAAGAAACGAGATGAAAAGGATCGCCTGCAGAGTTCACTCTGCTCCAGACACGTAACAGACTTGAGAGTGGGAACCCTAAGAACCTTTTAAGGAATTCGATGGGTTTTTATCTGAAGGCCCTCAGACCACCAGCATCCAAATAGTGCTTATTAGATATGGTTAGATAACCGCCTGCCGGTTTTGGAGGCATTGTAATGTTAATCCCCGGAATTGGGGTTCCAAACCCATCTTTAATTCTCCATGCGAAGCATTCCCTTCTGTTTGCTAGATGAAGAAGATAACTTATTTGCACCCCCGAAGCTGACAGATGAAGACTTCTCGCCGTTTGGTTCTAGAGGCGGCCTGTTCAGTGGAGGGAAGGGCCTTTTTGATGATGAGGATGAGGAGGTGAGTCCGTGGCAATCAGTGAAGGTCTCCATAGCTGTGTCATGGGTTTGCAAGGAAGAAATAACTTTCAGTTGGTTTAGTAAGGAAACAATGGCTTCTTAGTTGGAAGTTGCTTCTACTTTCATATTTTAGGAGATTTTGAACTAAGGATCACAAAGTGAGGAAATGCTGTATCTTGATGCCTTTGTTAAGTAGGGCGAGGATGTGAGTGTTAATAGTGAAAAATTTACATTCACTTGCTTAAGCGGTTGTTTCTTAGCATTGTGTTTTATCTTCTTCCGTGTTTGTATTTAATTTCTCTGTAGACTAAACTGGGCTTCCGTGATGGCTCGGTGGTAAAGAATCTGCCTGCCAATGCAGGAGATGTGGGTTTGATTCTTGGTCCAGGAAGGTACCCTGGAGAAGGAAATGGCAACCCACTTCAGTATCTTTGCCTGAAAAATCCCATGGACAGAGGATCCTGGAGGGGCTACAGTCCATGTGGTCACAAAGAGCTGGACATAGCGGCTGAATAACAACAATAAGACCTAAACTGTTTCGGGGTCTGATTTCATCATAGTCTTCACTTTGGAATTGATTTTCTGGCGGAACAGTAGATGTGTGTTTTTTAAACTTTATAAGACACTTTTCTTTAGAAATCTTGAACTCAGTTTTCCTGTGCTGCTTTGAACTGTGTTGTTTGATTTATTATAAGCAGAGTGACCTCTTCACAGAAGCCCCTCTGGATCGGGGAGCTCGAACGCCTATTAATGAAGGTGAGCGTGGATTGAGGCTGACTGTGCTGCTTCGTTATAGGTTTCCAGAACTGGTTCCTTTCCATCAGGAGATGGAGCCCCTAAAGTTATCCCCAAACTTTGTTAGGCAGGAAGCTGTATGTTCGCCTTCATCTAGTTAAAAGCGGTTCATTTGCACTAATTCGTGTCTTGCAAAAATAAAAAAGTACCGTTTGTAAACCCATATCACAATTTTGTCTCTTTCATAGAGAAAGCAGAAAAAGTCAACCAGGGAAAGCATTCTGGCAGTGTTGCAGATATCTTAACTTAATCAAGTTCAGTTCAAAGAAACATTTCTGAAATTCTGCATCTAAATTGGAGATCAATAATTCCTTAGCCCAGTGTACATTAGAATAATCTGTGACATTTTTAAAAAGCACACATATGCTATTAAAAAGTTAAAAATTTTATTCCGCTAGGTCTGTGATAGTCTTGAGAATTTGGAATGAGTTATTTTAAGTGGCTTGGTCTCCCAGGCCGGAAGTCACCAGACTTTGGGCTGCTGTGACTCTGGCTGCCCTGACTGTCTTGAGGGCCCCACTCTCCGCTTTTCGGCCTCCGTGACTTGCCTGCTTGCCTGATCTCCGTTACTGTCTTCGTTTCCGGCACTGATGTCTCAGATTCTTCGCTCTTCGTTTTTTGCTTGCATGTTCTCATTAACCGGGACGGACGGAGTCAGAACCGCTGAGCCCTGTGTGCTCGGCTCCTGCCTCCCCACCTGTGCTCCGGATCTCCCTTGGCCTCGGCAGCCGCCCCACTGCGACTGTCTGCCCAGCGTCCCTGATCTTCCAAGGGAGTCACGGCCTAGATTGGTTTAACACCAAGAGAAAAGTCGTGATGTCGGTAGAGAAGATAATCCTAAGGGATTTGTAAATGGCTCTTCGATGAAAAATTAGGTTTTGAACGTCTCCTGTTAGCCTTGTGTTATGCTGTACGTCCTTCAGGAAGGTGCATTTAGCAAGGAAAGTTGCTTTCTTTGTTGAAATGTTATCTCTTTGTTTCTCATTTTAGCATCTTCATCCTCTAAACCTGGAAAGAAAATCCCGGCAGGAGCGGTTTCTGTATTTTTAGGTATCGTAACTCAGAGTTTGTTTTTGAGAACTATATAGTGGTGTTTTGTAATCTTTAATACTGTCCTCTTCAAAGAGCTGACTGGGGAGGAGAGTGGGAAGAACTTCGGAGGGCACCCACAGAGAGCTCACCGGCCTGTGCTGGCTCGTATCCCCTGGAAGCCGGCGGCCTTGGGTTTTCTCCAGTCTGATAGTCAGTTTGCCCTGTGGGACGTTCTGTATCAGTGAAGGATGCCTGCTCTTGGCTCCTGTTCACCTGCTTGGGGATGCACTGAAACTATGGGTTCTGGCGGTGGTACTGTTTGTTCCTTCCGGTGAATCAGGAGGCCCACCCCAGTGGCCGCCCGGTCTGTCCTGTCCTTGCAGCCCCAGGGGATGCCGGCGTGATTGGCGGCGCCTCTGCCCCGGAGCCCCGGAAGCAGGAGCGGCCGCCCCCAGGGCACCGCGCCCGCGGCCCCGCAGCTGCTGGCCTCTTCGATGATGCTGACGACGCCGACGATGACGACTTTTTCGCGGCGTCCCGTAGCAGACCTCCCCAGACAGGTACTGCTCCAGCCTCTGTGTCAGGGAATGTAGCTGGATAAAGAGTGCTGACCTGAAAAGGCATGAGGTCCCTCTGGCTCCCCCTCGCATACGTGCTGGAATCCCTGCTCCAGCACTCCTGTCCGCGGTGTCTCATCCCTGCTGGGTTAGGGTGCCTTGGCAGTCTCTGTCTTATGGACCAATATTTTCTTCTTTAGAGACTAGTCACTAGGATTATTTTCCTCATAGGGAGAAATACCTGCTCCCCTCTAATAGCTGATCAGGATTCTAGCTTCGACCTTCTCAGTTACCAAGAGAGTTTAGCTGTGCCTTCTCTGGTGTCCTTGGTAAACTGCATGTGGACAGAGCATCTCTGCCGGGAGCTCAGGTCCAGCGAGCCCAGGTGGCCTTGGCTTTTCTCGTCTGTGGTGGAGTTTTCAGCCCCTGGGCTGCTTTGGCGCTGTCCTTTCTTCACCCCTCAAATTTCAGCCATTTCGTCCTGAAGTCACTCCTCTGAATCAGTTATTTAACGAGCAGATGGCTCTCCCAGGACAGTTGTAAAAATGCAGATTCCAGTTCAGTGGGTTTAGGGTGGGGCCCTTGAGTCTCCATTTCTAACAGGCGCCCTGGTGGGCAGAGATCACTGGTCCGTTTGCTGCACTTGGAGTAGCAAAGGATTTGGTTCGCTGGTTTGTTTTCCGGAAGAGAGAGGTGGACCACTGAGGTGCACACAGCTTCCAGCAACCTGAGCACAGAGCGCTGTCTCCTAAGGACCGTGGGCCAGGAAGCATCGAGAAGCAGGCTCTTGGACATCAGCGTCTTTTCAGCAATAAGTGTGAAAGTGAGGATAGCAGCAGGAATGCAAGGGAGGCAACGGCCTGCTTGAGAAAGGGTGCAGGCTGGGCACGCCATACGCCCGCATCTAGGCTGACTGGAGTGACAGTGAGCGAAGGCTGCGCTGCTCCTCCTGGCCTGGACGGGGCCTCGCTTGCTCTCGTGGCCTGACGTGGAATCGCAGGTCAGTGGCGCCTCTGTGCTAGACCTGCTGCTCTCCCGGGACAGTCAGGAACCAGCGCCCTCCTTTCAGGGACGCACACCTCACGCCTCATTCGGTGACGCGGTGCTTGTGGCTGTGAAAGGTTGAAAACCACCCAAATAGTCACCAGTAGGGTAAGCTAGGGTCCTTCCATTCAGTGGAATTTTGTGAAGCTGTGAAAAAAATTGAAGTTTATCTGTGTTGAGATGGGAAGATATTACACCCTAGGTACATGGAAGGAAAATTGCAAATCATAAGATTTTTTTTTAATGATGTTATTTAGAGCCATGTTTGTGAATTGCTAGAGTTAACATGTACTATATCTTTTGTGGAAATTAGAAGTATGTGGATCAAACTGTTCCTGCTGGCCTTCCCGTTTGGGTGGGCAGGTGGAATTACGGGGCCTGTGTCATTATTTGATTCTGTATTGTTCGGTGCTTTTAAGAAATTGCTTCTGTCCGGCTGTGCGGGGCCTTCCCTGCTGCTCGTGGGCTTTCTCTAGCCGTGGAGAGCGGTGTGGGGGCTTCTCACTGGGGGGCTTCTCCTGTTGGGCGCGCAGGCTCAGGAGCTGTGCTGCACAGGCCCAGCTGTCCTGACGCGTGTGGGGTCTTCCCAGACCAGAGGCAGAGCCTCTGTCCCTTGCATCGGCAGGAGAATGCTTTACCCCTGGATCTCCAGGGAAGTCCTTGGCTTTTTTTTTTTATTCTTGGCTATGCAGCTTGTGGGATCTTAGTTTTCTGCCCAAGGATTGAACCTGGGTAGCAGAAGCCAACCCTCACTTCTCAGATTCCTAGAGCGGTTGACTTGTAAATGATCTTTCTGTAGGTCTCTTTCTGCCTTTTATGCCAGTCCAGACTCCTCAAAGCATGTGCCGCTGCTTGGAGAAGGATGTAACCCAGATAGTTAAACTGTCTGTCCTGTGTGTTTCATTGGAGCAGCTCTTATGCTCTTTGAAAAATTCCATTTAGTCCACTTAATATTTCTTTTGTAACGAATCGAGCAGTAACATGCTTGTTCTGTTTATTCTTTGAGAGAGAAGAACTTTTCATCTTCGAATTCTGTGGTGGAATTTTTGGCCTTTGTGTAACTTTATGCTGTGGTCTCTTTCTAAAGACAAAGTCAAATCCACTGCCAGTATCTTTGACGATGAAGAAGGAGATCTGTTCAAAGAAAAAGCAGTGGCTTTGCCAGAAGCTACTGTGAATCAGACAGATGAAAATAAAGCAAGAGCAGAAACGAAGGTGAGCAGGGGGGGAGACTCAACTTAGGAGCGTGTGTGTGGGGCATTTTGTCAATGCACCTGGAACCCCAAGGGAAGTATTGCTTCAAGTGTATAGTGAACCTCAGATGTGTAGAGTGTTGGAAGAATACCGCGTACACCCAAGTAACTACTGCCGCCTCGAGTAAGCAGTTACTGGGTTTTGTCTTCCTGAGTGGTTTTAATGGATGTGTTAAATGGATGCATTATCATGTGCAAAAGAATGCTGTTTCACTGCTGTCATTTCTCCTGTGTTTATTAGCTCGGATTCTTCGGAACAGAAGAGCTTTCTCTCCCGCTTCTTCCTTGCCTTGTTCGTCTCATTATAGAATCACGGTTTCTCCATTCATTATCTCACCAGCCATTAACGTCGTTACTTTGTTGATGTTCAGACTGCCCTGTCTTTGGCGAGCGGGCTGCGTCCCCCTCAGGCGTTAGGCTCTGCCCGCTCCTGTCGCTTCCCTTGCTGGCCTGAGCAGCTTGATCTGCCCTCTTTCTGAAGCGCGTCGCTTGCTGTGTGTGCGTGTGAAGCCCTGGCCTCCCGCTGCCGTCCTCCTGGGCCGGCGGTCAGAGCTCGCAGGCTCCCGCGCGGGCCGCAGCTGTGCGCGCCCCACTGGTGCTCCGCGCGCTGTGGGCAGTCGGTTCCACACCGACGCGCCCGGGGAGCCCTCGAGCTGTGGCCCCTGTCCAGGTCCCGTCCGTCCTGAGAAGTTGACTTTACGAGGACTGCTTCTTCCTCCTCTCCTAACGTGCACCAGTTTTTAAATCCTTTTCCGTAGTGCTTCTCTTTCTGCATTAGTTCTTTATATGCACCTGATTCGTGGCCAACGTCCATGATGTTTTCATTCCTCTGGTGCATGGCCTGCCTTATCTAGCAGAGATTCAGTACATCTTCTGGACAAATGAGTGAATGAACCCTTATTTCCAGGTGTCTGGTTTGTTAATTCTTTAATTTTTTTTTCAACAAAGGTTATGCTCCCTTCCAGCAAAAGTCTCAAGCTCTCAGCGGAAGCAAAGACTCACAAAGGTTTATTTTCAGATGAGGAGGACTCTGAGGTAAGGAACTCTTTTTCTCAGTTCTGGAAATTACTTCATAGATATGACATTGGGAACTATTTCTGATTCAGGATGTCTCAGAGGTCTAAGACTTACTCAGTACTTTAGGTCTTTCTTTGAAAACAATGTTTTGAGAACACATGGTATTTAGAAAGCAGTATGTGTACAATCCTTCCACTGTTGAGTCTAAATCTAGCGCATCTCTCAGGAGGAGAACTCAGGATGCTCAAGCTTTAGGCTCTGAGTCGATGCGCAGTGTAATGAGGTGCTTCTGCCAGAACAGAAATACACACACAGCTCCCTTTTTCAGGAGGAATTGGGCATCGTGTGAACAGTGGCTGTCGTATGCAGTGACACACCCACTCTGTGTATCACTGGAAGTAATAGACTTCCTCTACAGAAAAAGATGTGGACATGGCAGAAATTTACATGAAATTTCAGGAAATTGTGAACTCTGGGTTAGACTTTTTTTTTTTTTAAGCAACAGAGCCCTTTCTTTAAGTGAACTGTTGGCAGTGTGGACAGTGCAGGAGAGGCGCGGGAAGCTTGGTGCTCCTCCTGTGTGGCTCTTTCTACCGAAACAGACCTATGGGGCTCTCGGGGGCCCAGGCAAAACCCCTGGGCTCCTGTGTGGCCGCTGGGAGTCCGCTGTGGGTCTCTCCCTTCTCGCTGCACACGGCGAGGACAGAGTCTGGTGTCTGCTTCTCGAGGACTGTGACCGCCCGCTTTCCTCTCTGACGAGAGAGACCTGGATGGATGGCACCCATTGTGCCATAAACGTCAGTATTTTATATCTGATACTTTAAAACTGATACATTTTATTAACCAGGAACTTTAATCTTGATCCAACAGGATTTGTTTTCTTCTCAAAGTGTGAGTAAGCCAAAAGATGCCACTCTGCTGCCTGGCAAACCCCCCAGCTCAGTCTTGCTTTTCGATGACGACGATGGACAGGTAAACACTGTTACTGCAACACGAGCTGATTGAGTTTTCAGTTAGCAGGAGACCATCGCCAGCGCAGCTTTGCATCCAGAGGCTCTTACAGTAGAACAGGGCAACGGGAAAGCAACGGAGCCGCCCGAGGCATACGCAGCAAAGACACCTCGGTGTTTATCTCAGCGATTCCCTCCTTAAGTTCCCAGCCGCACAGTGGGCAGGCCCTTGGATGGCTTGACCCAGCTCTGTGCGAGACTTCGTAGGCTTCACTTGTGTAATCTGCCTTTAAGGAGTACTTTTTAGGGGATGAAACCCAGTGACCTACAAGAGTGTTTCAGATGAAGTGGGAGTAGAGGGGAGAGGGGAGAAGACAGCCACGTCCCTGCTTTGTTTTTCTTCCCCACTCTGGATGAGAGAGAAAAGTGGGGGAAGAAGTGAGAGGGAAGAAAAACCAAACCTTTGCTCTCACACAGAATCACGGGGTGGCTGAGCTCATGGGCTTTGGCGCCAGACCCCCATGTTCATATCCTAGGTCCACCGCACGCAGATCAGGGGCTTTGGGCAAGTGTTGGTAGCGACCTTCCTGAGTCTCCCCTGGCTTGATAGTTCATAGGCTCACTGTGACAGTTGCAACAGCTAGCGCACAGCCCTTGGCACCGTGCCTGGCACATAGCTCATGCATGGTAGATGTTAGCTCTGTCTCGGGTGTCCCCAGTGAGTGCCAGCTCATTACTCTCGCGGCCTTTCCTGCCTTTCCACGAGTTCCGTAAAGGCTCCCTCTATCTAATCTTGCACTTCGGGACCATCCGCCTGCTGTGGTGTATTGTTAAGAGTGTTCTTCTGTCCGACCCGGGCTCAGGCCCTTTAATGGCTTTGTTCTCTCTTCCCCAGGCGTGTGTCTTTCATAAATGTAAGAGAGTAGAGAAGGCTCCCCATTTCTTTCTTTTCATTCGTTGCTCTGGTCTGTAATTCATCGAGAGGCGCAGGTTGCTGGCTGCCGCGGGGGCTGTACTGCCCTCACGCCGTCTGTAGGCTTCGGGCCCTCCCGGTGGGCGTTGAAGGCGCCCCTGAGGGCCAGACGGAGCCGAGCTCCCCCGTTTCTGTGGCCTGTCTGCTTGTTGCTCCCCTTGTGCCCCCACCCGAGTGTTCTGCCTTCGCATCCTGTTCCACGGCTATGACTGAACACAGTTAGGGAAGACGGTCCGCTGTTGGCGTAGGTTACGCAGGAGAGAGAAGCGGCGTTCACTAGCACTGGGTGATTCTCCCCAAAGGTGTTAGACGCGCATTCCCGCTTGACTGGAGACTTACTCTCAAGATGTAGCACAAGAGAATATCTAGTTTTCTGTGTTCAAAGTTGTCACACTCTTCTGCCCCGCCCCCCCTTTTTTCTAGGATAATCTTTTTGATACTCCAGCCGCTAAGAAGCAGACATCGTCTCTACTGACTCAGAGCCAAGAGAAAGCAAAGCCCGCTGAGCCTCCCAGAAAGAAAGCATCTGCCTTACTGTTCAGCAGTGATGAGGAGGTGGGTGGAAATTTATCTCCTGGTGAGGAGGGAATTTGGTTACTAAAGACTGTATTCACAAAATTGTCATTCTATTCTTGGAGAAAGATATTTATTATAGTCTATTAATACAAGGTTAATCTTTTCAGAATGCTTGGGCATAAAGTGAGTATGGTCCTCAAATTATAATCTATACTTATCTAAATGAATTAGGGCTTATTCCACTTGGTTAAATGATCACTGTGTTTCATTGACCAAGGACTGTAGCTCGACAAGGCAGGAGTGGCTCACGCCGGTTTCACTCCTTTCCTGGAAGAGTTCACAGGATTGCCGTCTGGTCTCTGGATTAAATATATTGTTGGAGCCAGTGGGGAATACAGTTTGGCAGCTGTTCAGATTTAGCTGTGTAGAAAAAGACTAAGTATAATGATAATAAAAACTGTGAGCATTAAGAATCTTCTTATTTCTTAATAATTACTGTTTTAACATTGTTAAGTTTTGAGGGTAAGATACAGATAGATAAATCTTAGACATGTTCAGTTTTTTATTGAAAGAAACTTAAAATGATACAACATAATTTGGTTTTTCTACTCAAACCTGTGAACGGTGATGGATTTTCTTTTATTTTTTTTATTCTTTCTAGCATTGTTAGTGGGTGGTTCTCCCATAGTAACGGCCAGCCATCATCTGAATTTTCTATCATAGTATTGCACTTCAGGGAAAATGAAAATACCAGCTAAAGTAGGGAGCAATAGGACCTGCAGAGGAAAGATGAACAGGCTTCCGTTAGAGAAAAGCAGCTTGACGTTGCTGGCCATTGAGGTCGCGTGGAGCCTGAGAGAGCACTGGTCCCGGATTCCACCCCTGGGGTTCTGAATTCACTGGGGGATGACCCGTGAGTGGAGTTTTCTGAGGCTCATTGGGGGGTTCTGGCTTGTGGTCCGTGTTGAGTCTGACTTCTTTAGGGAAGCACTTCTCAAACTGTAACTTGTGAACAAGTCACTGGATATACTGTTAACGAAGGCAGATTCTGATTCAAAAGGTCTGGGGTAGAACCTGAGACTCTGTATTACAGCAGCTGCTGCTTTACAAAACCCACTTGGATTTGTAAAGCTCTAAACTCCAGAGACCAAAGGACCACTTAAGCAAATCCTTGATTTGAAGGGGTGAGCATAGCCAGGTGGGGTTTCCTTAAATGCTTTCTGAAGGCCAGATTCAGAATTTTGTGGTAAGGATCACTTGCAGATTTCACTGTGTCTGTCTTACGTTGTGTGAGCGTTTTTTTCCCTTTTAGTTGGGCCGAGGCGGGTCTCAGTTGAGCACGTGGGATCTGTAGTTTCAGCTTGCAGATTCTTAGCTGTGGCACGTGGGGTCTGGCTCCCTGGCCAGGGGTCACACCGGGCTCTCTGCGTTGGGAGTGGAGGCTTAGCCGCTGCCCGGGGAGTCTCAGGGAAGCCCCCTGCGCGAGCTGTGCGTGCCTTGTTTTCTCCAGCTTGCTTTGGAATTTAAAAATTTTTAATTCAAGTATTATTCTCCTCTAAAGCTGAGAGTTCTTGACTTTTTAAAAGCATTCCTGTTCCTTCTCCTTCCCCTTCATAATTGGTTTTTTTCTCTAAAGTAGAGAAGATCCCTTATCCTCACACAGAGAGAGAGTGCGGTAGGCAGCGATGGGGGGAGGCCCCAGAAGGCCTGGGAGCGCGGTGGGCCTCGCTGTCTGGACCTGAGTTCAGAGGGAAGCCTTGGACATGCACTTTCCTCAGAAGTGGCACGCTTAGTGTAGATGCAGCTTAGGTTAATGAATGGGGATTTTATTTTATTTTTCCGGTTTCTTAATCTGAGTTGCCAGAGGACTTTAACGTGTATTTTATCTTTTAAGGACCAGTGGCATATTACCGACTCACATACCAACTCGACATCTGACAAGTCTAAAGGAGAACTTAGGGGCCCTGAGACCACCCACCAGGAGGTGAAGGCCATGAAAAAGACCAGCCTCTTTGAGGAGGATGACGAGGATGACCTGTTTGCTGTTGCCAAGGACAGGTGAGCGAGTTCTTGTAAGAAACCATTTCGTGCGTGTCTGGTAGCGGGTGAAGGTGTCTGATGTGCGAGGTGTCAGTGTCTGGGGGTGACACGCTGATCACCCATCTCCTGGCAATGGTCCCAGCGAGAAGGTCTGCGGTTTTCGCTTGCCCAGCATCCCCTTTGGTGCTGTGAGGTGCTTTTCTTCGTAGAGCCTCACCTGACTCCTCCTGCTTTCGCTGCGTGCCGTGTGGAATCTCCATTTCCCCCCCAGGATGGACCCCATGCTCCCTGCGTTGGAAGCGTGGAGTCTTAACCACTAGGCTGCCAGGGAAGCACTCTATTTCTTTTTTTCTTTTTTAACCTTAAAATACTGTTTTTCCTAAGTTTGTTAGGGGTTTAAGTATAATTTGTTTGTTTTTTCCCCTGGGATACCCTAAAGAATGTGAAGTTTTGTCCAAGTTACTTAAGTTTGTCATTTAGATAGAAATGCACCTGTGTAAGGTCAGCGATTGACTTGGTGGGTTCCTGTAGGTATGGCCTGGAAAGAACATTGTATTTTTAAAATCACATTTGCCTCCAATTGGACTCTCTGTTTGTACAGCCAGAAGAAGGCCCAGAGAGCATCTCTCCTGTTTGAGGATGATGGCGGCAGCGGAAGCTCTCTGTTCGGCTCTCCTCCCGCGTCTGCTCCTCCCGCAGCAACGGTATTCCTAACCTCTTAGCCCAGGAAGTATCCTTCTGATGATGTTATGTGAATACTGATGGTTCCCAATGAGGTCCTAAAAACCTAACCTTGGAGCCTGAGTCTTGTGGAAAAACTCCTTTGCCTGACTTTAGAGATCTTCTGACGGAGAAGGCAGTGGCACCCACTCCAGTGTTCTTGCCTGGAGAATCCCAGGGACGGGGGAGCCTGGTGGGCGGCAGTCCATGGGGTCGCGACTGAGCGACTTCACTTTCACTTTTCACTTTCATGCATTGGAGAAGGCAATGGCACCCCACTCCAGTGGTCTTGCCTGGAGAATCCCAGGGACGGGGGAGCCCAATGGGCTGCCGTCTATGGGGTCACAGAGAGTCGGGCACGACTGAAGTGACTCAGCAGCAGCAGCAGAGACCTTCTGATTATGGTATTTTACAGGTGAAGTACACATGCAGAGCCTGGAGGAGAGCATCACACAGCCCTTCAGTGTGAGTTGGAGGCTCCTGAGTCTCGGGGAGACCAGGGAACAGCACCGTTGCACCCCTCCTGGGGGAACGGCTGGCCTTAGTCCCCGTGGCCTGGAATTCTGCCAATGCTAGACCAGGCCAGTTAATGTACAAGTTACCCCTTATGAGAGCAAGTTTCAAGTACTAACAGTTTGGTCCGGGATTATAATTATTCACTATTATTATTAATAGTAAATAAGTGAAAAAGGAAGGAAATTCTGACACAGGCTACAACATGGATGAAGCTTGAGGACACAATGCTGAGTGAAATCAGCCAGTCACAAAAAGACAGATGCTGTATGATCGTTCCTACATGAGGCACTTAGGGTAGTCAGATTCACGGAAATAGCAGAATGCTGGTTACCAGGGCCTGGGGTGCGGTGGAGAGGGGAATGGGGAGTTGTTTAATGGGTAGAGAGTTGGTTTTCCCAGATGAAAAAATTTTGGAGGTTGGTTTTACAATAATGTGGATATACTTAATAGTACTGAACTCTCCACTTATAAATGGTTAAGATGGTAAATTTTTTTTTAAGTCAACATTAAAGTTTTTTCAAAAATTGATAATAGTATGTGATAAGAAAAGCCGATTAGTGCCTATCTAGTCTAAATAGCTTTCAGCAGTTACATATAAATGGCATTACTACCGTGATCACTTGAGCTAAAACATTAGCAAGTCTTCATGTTAATTATATCCAAAGGAGCATTAAGGGGTGAGAGGATGGCGGCGTTACGGTGGGATTTGTGCCGAGCTTGTGCTGAGCCTTACTTGGTATAAAACACTGAGAATGGCCATAGAAATACACTGCGTGATCCTTTCAGATGAGTGGATAAGGGTGCATGACAGCTGTCAGTGTAAGTTAGGAAAGCAGTAAAGGCTAGGTATAGATATAAATGTTCTTATCAGTGAAGCAGCTGGTAACTTACCAAAGAGAACGGGAAAACCTTTATGGGTGACAGCTGAGCCTTGCTGGAACGATGAAGAGGATTTGCTTCTCTAGACAGTGGGGTTCGGGTGTGGAAGTGTGGAAGTTTACAGTAGGTGTCGGGAAGAGTGAGGGTTGAGGAAGTGCAGGTGATACGGGTCTGAAGAGGGGCCTGTTGATTGCATGTTGAGGGTTTGATTAATACAAACCTGTGCACGTTTGGGATGGGAGACGGAGTAACCTGGTAGGTGTTTTATTTTAGCAGGTTGGCTCTGGGTGATGACACATCGCTGAAATGCGTAGGGAGGGAGGGAGGCAGAGAGGAGAGACTGATGATGGTCTGGTAGCAGAGGTTAGTCTACTTGAGGGCGCGCGCAAGGGGTCACAGGCAGGCGCAGGAGGCAGCTAGACTCTGGCGGCAGGAGCTGTCTGCCGCGCGAGAGCGCGGGGGGCGCTGCCGCTCCCTGCTCGCGCCCCTGTACTCTCCTGACCCCGGCGTTTAGCTCGTGACCCTGGAGGGGCGCGCACCTTGTCGTCTGCTGAGCGTCACTGTGCTTGCCGGGCACACTTTGTTTTCAGCCACAGCGTGGCTCGTGCAGGATCTTGGCTCCCCGACCAGGGATCGGAGCTGGGCCCTGCGGTGGAGGCCCAGTGTCGTGGCCACTGGGCCGCCGGGAAGCCCCTTGCCTTTGGCTTGTCTCTGAGGATGTCATTTACTCCTCTCTCGATAGAAGAAAGAGGCTGTCCCTGAAGCGCCGCCGTTGCTGTTCAGCGACGAAGCAGAAGGGGCGGCGCGGTCTGGAGTGAAGCCTGCAGCTCAGAGGGCTGAGCGCGCCACGGGGACCTCGGAATTGGGGAGCGCTCCTGGGGTCGAGGCGTCGGGCAAGGTGAGCTCTTTGTTTCTTGTACCATCTGTTATTTTTGTCTCGCAGGTGTTCTTGTGAAGCCCACATATGTGCGCACTTGCCTTACAGTCTCCTGCCCCGGGAAATGGGACTCAGTTGCTGAGCATTTGGAGAACCTGGAGCGCAGGAGGAGGGAGGGGCCCCTCTCCGCGCTGGCGGAGGCCCCGGCGCGCGCCTTGCGCTCTTGCCTGGGCTCGCGTGTGCGCCCCGTGTCGCTGTGTCGGGCGTCGGGCCTCCCTCTGCCTCAGCTCTCTTTTCCTTTCGGTTTTCTCTCTGCACGTCATTCTTTCTGACTGCTCCGTTCTCTGTGGTCCGTCTCCCCTCGGTTTCTTTGAGTGCCCACTTGTACTTGAATCACAGTGACAGCTTTTAAAAAAATACTCACTAAAATCCATACTCTATGCAGATTTCTTTGGTTTTTAACCTGATCCACCCCCTTTTTCTCCAGGATATCACATTTACTGGGACAGCTCTTAAGAATATTTTCATTTTCATTGACCGGTCTTTGATGAATTACAGAGTGAAGTGAATGGTTTCTTCCGCATTCGCTTTCTGCTCCCGGGATGTCTGTCCTCTTACAGGAGGCCTGTGGATAGGACTGCTGGCTGCACCTGGGAATCGGCAGTTCGTTCAGGCTCTACCTTTTCTCTCGTTGTAACTTCTCTCTACTGTGCGCCATCAGCTCTCTCCTAGGACCCACGGGAGGAAGTGCCGCCAGCGCTCTTCCTGTTGCGCTCCTTGGGGCCACCGTGGCGCAGGCGCGCCCTCTGTATCCGAGGCATCGTGCGGCGCGCTCTTCCCATTCTCTCCTCCTCGTCTCCGTGTGGACCTTGTCTGCGGTGCTGCAGCCCCCTTTCCCCCTGGACTCCAGCTGCGTGTTGCACTGCGGCCTCCCTTGCTTGAAGATGAGCCCCTTGAGGATGGGGGCCACGGCCGTTTTGCTGTCCGTGGCGTCTGTGAGAGTGCCTAGTGCATTGCCTTGCACCAAGCAGCCACGTTCAGACTCACCTCCTTTATTTAAAGGAGCGTATTTTCTTCACAGTTTCACCATTGTGAAATTAGGATGCACCTCACAATTGATGGCATGTTTAATTAGAAGTTGTTCCTTTTTTTTTTTTCTTTTTCTTGGCAGTTCATGTAGGAACAGTAGTTATTCTAATCAGTGGTATCTTGCCTGAAAGGTGGTGTTTGTTGAATAAACAAATGCTGCACTTTACGATTATTTTAGAGGTTCTTCTAGTTGCACAATTTAGTAAAAGCTTTCTACAATTTAAGTGTCCAGTTCTATCCGTTAGATTCCCCCCTTGGAGTTACGTGTCAGTTAGTTATTAGGGAATACGTGATCCATTCAGTGATTGGCTTTTGTGTTCTATCTGTGACTTTGAGGTTATTTCTAGCGCATGAGCAAGCTGTGTGACTCAGGGTTATAACTGATAATGTATCTTGGTTGGATGGAGTTATACATACAGGTTTTAAACTGTATGCATAAAAAATCATCTCTTTTTGGAAAAAAATCATCTTTGATTGGAAAAATCATCCTTGATTACGAATTGTCTGTTCTAGACTCTCCGCTAGAGTGGCTCAAGAATTGGCCTGAGTGTTCTGCCACCTAGGAGTCAGTGTGGTTACCTGTTGTGCCCTGAAACAAGCAGATACGCTAGTAACTGAGTTAGTGAGGAGCTTGGTAGGCCCCACAATAGTATTTGTGTTTCCAGATGTTACTTGTTTTTTTCTCTTACCTTACTATTTCCATTTTCAGGAAGGATCTTTGAATGTACCTGCTCAGGAAACAGCCAAGAACTCTGATTTCTTTTCTTCATCATCCCCATTGGACAAAGGAACTAAAAGTAGAACCAAAACGGTTCTTAGCTTGTTTGATGAGGAAGAGGATAAAACGGAAGATCAAAGCAGCTTCCCAGCTCTGAAAAAAGAAGTAGGAAAGGTGAGCCAAGGCCGTGAAGGCCCAAGCCTTCAGAAGGATAACGGGGTCTCATTTCAGCGTCAGTCCTGTGGTGTGAGTCGCGGGACCGGGCGGGACTCCAGGTTCCTCACATTCCAGCCTCACTGTTGCTGACTTCTTTGATGGCCAGATGCTGGTGAGGATGTGGGGAAGCGGGTGCCCTCATTCACTGCTGATGGGAAGGTGAAATGGTGCTGCCACCTCAGACATCAGTCTGGTGCTTCCTCAGATTCTTAAATAGCAAGAGTTGCCATGTGACCTAGCAGTTCCACTCTCAGGTGTATAATCCAAGAGAAGTGAAAACATGTGTTCATGCAAAAACTCGAATGTAATGTTCCTAACAGGTATTATTCATAATAGCCAAAAGACGGAAACAGCTCAACTGTCCATCAGCTGATGAATGGATAGACATTGTGTTACAGCTGTGTGAAAGATTCTCTGGCAATAAAGAGAGTAAATCATTAACACATGCTACAACACAGACGAGCCTTGAAAATGTGTTGAATGAAGAAGCCAGGGGGGCAAAAAACCCACGTTATTGTATGAACTCATTTATTTGAAACGTCCTGAATAGGCAGGTCCATTGTGATGGAAAGTGTTAGGTTAGTGGTTCCGGCATCTGGGGAAAGAAGTGGACAGAAATGCTGGTAGGTGTGGAGGTTCTTTTTCGGATGGTGAGAGTGCTCTAAACTTAGATTGTGGTGGTATTTGCACAACTCTGTGAGTATACTATAAACCATTGAATTACACACTTTAAGTAGGTGAATTTTATCTCAACAGAGGTGTCAAAAAGAAAACCAGCGATGGGCCATAGGTTGCCAGTACTTTTTGTAAATCAAACTGAGGATATAGTCCCAACAGCAAATATTTTATGAAGTTTTTATTACACTAGTAGGCTAGCCTTGTGTATAAATGAGAGCTGCACACAGTAGATGTCATAACTTGCTGCATTTTCTTCCGCTCTCCTACTGCGTATGGTTTTGTATGTAAATTTCAGATATAAAACTTTTAATCTCAGTTGCTGTGTTACACTAACTTTTATGTGTAATCAGTAATCATTAGTTAATTTTAATGAGACACATTTTGTCAGAAATGAGTGTTTTTGTTTGTTTCTGTCTGTGTTTGTGATACTAAAGAATGAAGGGAAGAATTTTAGAATGTCAGGTCTGGGGCATTATGGTATCAAACCAAGTAATGTGAGTTCAGTTCAGTCGCTCAGTCGTGTCCAACTCTTTGCGACCCCATGAATCGCAGCACGCCAGGCCTCCCTGTCCATCACCAACTCCCGGAGTTCACTCAGACTCACGTCCATCGAGTCCGTGATGCCATCCAGCCATGTCCCTCCTTGGTCGTCCCCTTCTCCTCCTGCTCCCAATCCCTCTCAGCATCAGAGTCTTTTCCAGTGAGTCAACTCTTCGCATGAGGTGGCCAAAGTACTGGAGTTTCAGCTTTAGCATCATTCCTTCCAAAGAAATCCCAGGGTTGATCTCCTTCAGAATGGACTGGTTGGATCTCCTTGCAGTCCAGGGGACTCTCAAGAGTCTTCTCCAACACCACAGTTCAAAAGCACCAATTCTTTGGCGCTCAGCCTTCTTCACAGTCCAACTCTCACATCCATACATGACCACAGGAAAACCATAGCCTTGACTAGACGGACCTTAGTCGGCAAAGTAATGTCTCTGCTTTTGAATATGCTATCGAGGTAGGTCATAACTTTTCTTCCAAGGTGTAAGCGTCTTAATTTCATGGCTGCAGTCACCATCTGCAGTGATTTTGGAGCCCAAAAAGATAATGTGAGTAGTAATTTGCAAATGTCAGATGCCCTAGCAAACAGAGAGAACTTATTTGGAATCTGAAGGTAATGAGGTGGAATGTGGATGGACAAAGTGGAAGGTTGGCAGATCCACCTGTGCCCGGTATTTGGCCTAAGATGCTGGTAAGCAGAAGTTAGGTAAATGTGCTTGACCACCTGTGAGTTTCTAAGTCACTGCTGTCTCTTCTTCCCTTTGGGAATGAGATAGAACTTGTTTAATTTTATATTTTCATTCCTAAAATGTTCCTCAGTATAGAACTAAAGATTGATGTTAAATAACAATTCAGATACCACACAAAGGTTGAAAGATCATCTTCCCAGATTATGTATGTTTTATCTGTTTTTATAAAGATATTCTCCACTGTTGCTGGTATCTCCTGAGTATTCTGTTCTGTGAATGTGTCATTCCCTTTGTGATGGACACTCAGCTTGTGTCCAACCTCTGGACACTGTAAGCAGAGCCGCAGGGGACATCTTTGTTGCCTGATCTTTATATCTGTGTTATTTCCTTGCATAAATCCTGGGAGTCTATACACGACCTTCCCTCTTTCCTAGAGTCCTGATCCTGGCACCCGCCCCAGGAGCACAGGCGTCTTTCAGGATGAAGAGCTCCTCTTTAGTCACAAGCTCCAGAAGGACAACGACCCAGATGTTGACCTTTTCTCTGGCACCAGAAAACCCAGGGTCAGTTCCAAGTGTTCTCCCCAGCACAGCCTTGTTGTGTTAAACGTCACTTCTGCACCTCACCTGACTCTGCAGACGGTTTCTGTTCTGGATGTCGAATCTGAGTTTTGTCTGTTCTAGTTGTTAGAGCCCAGTGTTGGGAGCCTGTTTGGAGACGATGAAGACGATGATCTTTTCGGCTCTGCCAAGTCGCAGCCTTTGGTACCAGCTTTTTGTTCTCAATACTGCGGCATGTGGGGAAACTTCTGGGAAAGGAAATGAATTGTCTAATTATACAGTTAAGGCAAATGCTCATAAGTAAATGAACAGCCAGTAATGTGCTGATGAGGGCGTTCATGTTGCCGCCACCTCATGCTTCCTAGTTAACCAACATTAAAGCAATAACCAGGTTTTCTCACTCTATTACAAACCTTGTGTGATTTTGAAGTTGCTCCTTGAAAGGCCGCTGCATCTGATGCGATGACTGAGCATTCATGCCTTGTCAGGTGCGAAGTCGCACGTCTGCGTGCCCATCTGTGTTGTCACCTCCGCCCCCCGCCCCGCCCCCGCCCCGCAGCAGCTTTTCTGAGGACTCTCTCTTTCCTCCTCAGCAGAGAGGGGATGCCAGCAGAGTCACAGTCTTTAGGAAGCTGTTTCTGAAATGCCGCCTTTGTATTTGTTTGTTCAGCCCTTATTTGAGAAATGACTTTTAAAACTCAGAAGCCTTTTTTTTTTTTTTTTGCATTATGACTTTTCCTTAAAATGTCTTAGGATACTCGACAGACTTTGGGTGTTCTTTGTTTTTGAAGATCCCAGAAAAGAAGAAGGTAGTGAAAAAAGACAACTCCGTTTCCTCGGTCAAGAGCCAGAAACATCCTGAATCCACTCAGGGTATCAGAGAAAAAGACGTATGGAAATCGGAAACATCTCAGGTTAGAACTGACCTCTTACAGGACTGCCCTCTTCAGTTTGCCTTATAGCACGGATTAACTCCATCATGCCGCCCCCGGGTCATTCGGAGTTCTCTTAATTAAGGAAGAAATAGTGACTAGGCCTGCTTCTGTTGGTTTACTGCCTCCCCAGCCCCTGCTTCTCTCTCTTCCCTGCACGGTGTGTCCATGAATCTGTACTTACCGTTATTATTTTTGGAGCGCCTGCAGACTCGATTCCAAGGTAGAGTGAAGATGGGATGAAAGTTTCCTTCCCGCTAGAACCTCATTTCTCCCTTTGGGCTCCCTTGGAGTAGGACTTCATGCGAATGGAACATCGATTGCACCCAGCCAGTCTCTTGGTTCCCTCTCCGTGTAGCTCTCCTGAGCTTGCTGCTCTCCGGCCTCTCAGCAGTCCTCTGTGGCGCTCCTTCGAGAGCAGAGCAGGACTGGACAGTGTGTCTCAGCCCTGGCTTCCAGCTGTCCCGGGGTACGGCACTGAGGCCTCCGCAGTCTGAGCTGTGGAGATGAAGCTGCGGGACTCGCACGTCTCCAGTAACTCTCAGCTGCTTTTGCCTCCGGTGCTTTAAGCTGCGGGTGGATCCCTGTGTGCTCTGCTGTTTGCTGCGTGAGGTAGCCAGCGTGACAGTGTTTCCAGCTGGTGCTCTGAACACTGTAATTCTTACGGATCTGATTCGTGATCTTTCTCTCCCTTTACTCCATGCATGGTCTTACAGCCTTCCACTAACACGATGGATAAGGAAGCACAGATGAAGTACTGTTAGTGAAATGTTCTGAGAGTCCAGGAAAGATTCAGATGCCTTTTCCATTGTAGAATTACAGAAACCGATAGCCTTGTTCCATCACAAATTTATTTTCAGATACATATGTGATCCAAGAGACATTTCTCTATTTCCCCAGTGGATTTTTAACTGAATGTAATTTCACGCAGGACTCACCAGGTCCCGCTCCACTTAAAACCAAAGAGCCATCCCCTCGGATCTGGAAAATACAAGTAATTATAACGTGTCTGGAGTTCTCGTTGCCCACCTGTGGCATCTGTACGCCTTCTTGGGTTTTCCTTTTCATCAGCTGCTGCCGGGTGTCCTCTCCTCTCTCCCCCGCTCTAGTTGTTGCTCCCCGTGTGCTGGGGCTGTAACATCTCTTCTCTGGGCCCTGTGATGGGCACAGGTGATAGCCCTCCATCTCAACTCTTCAGAGTGGATCACGAGATTTCCCTGCATCTCTCTTGCTCCTCTGATATTATACATCATGTACACCAAGTCTTTCGTCATGTGTCACAGTAACAATAACTGATAGTTGTGTTTAAGAAAACAATCCAGAGTCAGCTTCCTTTCTTTTTTTTAGGCAAATTTAGCGATCAACCCAGCAGCCTTGCTGCCTCCAGCAGCTCCCCAGATCTCTGGAATGAAGTCTGCTTTGCCAGAATCTGGTGTTCCTTCGTCTGACCCTGGGCGGATGCAAGGTCTGGAAAGTGTGCCCACTGCTTCTGGGAGTGGGGAGGCTGGTGTGAGTTTTGACCTTCCCGCTCAGGCAGATACCTTACAGTGTGCAAACAAGGTAAGGAAACCTCCTTTGCTTGCCTGCCTTTTTTTTTTTTTAAAGAAACACAAACCAGAACAATCTGTATGTTTCTTCTGAGTTCACCGGTTACAGAGGATCTGCCGACCCCGATTCCTCATTTGCAGGAGGCGGCCCTTCTTTCCTTCAGCTTCCTCGCCCTCCTTCCACCTCCTAGTGCTGCGTCCACTCCTCCACCACCCACGTTTGTTATGTTTATGTTCTAACTCAGTGGCTAGCTCACTAGCTCCCAGCTGCCCCTGGAGGCCTTCTAGACACTGAGCGGATCATGTCCTCACCATGTACTTCCTCTGCTGTCTCCTTACTGCTCAAAAGAGAACGTTCAGGCTCCGTGGTTTAGTATTAAAGCCAGTTACAGTCTGTGCTAACCGAAGCTTCCAGCTCCCGCCAGTCCCCTCGCCCTGCCAGCCTAAATCGAGCCCCAGGCCCCGTCCCCTGGACGCGCGTGCCCAGCGCGCTGCCGCCGCCCCTTCACACCGCCTTCTATGTCAGCGGCGCCCTTTGCTGATGGACAGCTCTGCAGACGGCTCGGCTGCTGGCACGTTTCCCCTCCTGCTCCCCGTCCTGGGCTCCCTCCCCGAGACCCCACGGGCCACATTGTTGAGCGAGACCGGGGACTCTCTGGGGTTCTGCTTTTAGCTTAGTTTGTTCCTTTTTTTTTCTATCTGGTCTTCCCTCTCTAAGAAGTTTTAGCTGTGCTCTGAGGAAGCAATAGTACATAAGATGACCCTGCAAATACGTGCATTTTAAGTATTTTCAAAACTGTTTTCCTTACAGAAAGATAAAACATCCTTCGTTTTGTTATATTTCTGTGTTAGCTTTTCTGTTGTTCTTGTTAAGTTTAAATGGACTACTTCTTGAAATAGTTTATGAAATTTCCTTGAAAGAGGCAAACCCCATTGAGTACTTTGCCTAAAGTAGCATGTGCCGTTTAAAAACTACTTGACAGTGTATTTTGGAAAAGTATTATAAATACTGGGTTATTACTAATAAGTGATGCATATTTTGAGGTTATATTGAAAGTTCTGATTCCCAGGTCACATTTTTTTTTTTAATGTGAAATATTTAAAATTGGATTTAGTGTGTGTTGACTGGAAGGAAAGAGCCCCTCTCTTTCTTCATTGTCTTAGATCCCTGTTTCTGGAGCCTGATTTTTGATTAGCCCCCTGAGAAAGCCTATTGCCAGAATCCCCCTGATTCTTTCTTGTTTTGAAAGATACCTGCGTTTAAACTAGGGCAGAGTAGGGCCCAGGGAGCTCTGTGGGACACAGAGCAGTGTGGCCTCTAGGCGAGGGACGCCTTTATCAAACCGAACAAAAATTGTCCTCAAAAGACTCAAACATGGGGGATGCTAAAGATTAAGAATGTCTCCGGCTCGGAGTAGTGGGAGCGATTCAATGCCTTTGGAAGTGCTGAACAAATAGCCGTGTCTGTATGTTAGATAGCATCTTAGTTGAAATGGACCAGACAGCCTTACAGTATCTTGAGTTGTTGGTTATTTGCTATGTTCCTTGAAGCACCTTTTAAAAAACTGTCAGGTCACCATGTGGTTCTTGCCATTGCAGACCCGGGTCAAAGTGAGAGGGAAGCGCAGACCACAGACGCGTGCCGCCCGGCAACTGGCTGCCCAGGAGTCCACTGAGGCCGAGGATGTGGGTTCCCCCAGGGCATCTGTGGCACAGTTGACAGATGGCGCCACATCACCAGAGGGCCGTCAGCCACCGCTGAGGGCAGCTGGTGGAGCAGACACCTCTGGAGAAGCAGTGGCAGCTGCCACTGCAACGTGGGCAGGTGGTCCTGTGCCTGGAATGAAGAGAGGCCCATTTGCGAAATCTGTGGGTCAACCTCTTGAGGATGATCTGTTTGATTCTGCAGATATCTTTTCCAAGGGCATTGCATCTCAGTCCTCAGGAAGAAGGAAAACCAAGGTGAAGGCAGCCAGCAGCCTGGCCAGCGTAGGGGAGGGAAGTAAAGACAGAAGCCCCGTGTTCCCTGCTCTCGGTGAGGCGGGCAGTGACGATGATCTCTTTCAGTCTGTTAAACCAAAACCAGCAAAGAAAACAAATCCTTTTCCTCTCCTGGAAGATGAGGATGATCTGTTTACAGACCAGAGAGGCAAGAAGAATGGGTCGAAATCCAACAGTCAACAGGATATTATCTCAAAAGCACAAGATATATTTGAGGTAATAGGGCATAAAAATGCATTTGTGCCTGGTTCTTTGTTAAGGAAGATACGCGATCGGTTCGTTCGAACCGTAGATTACATTAAAGCTGCTTTATTTCTGCTCAGTGTCTGCTTGCTTAGTAATTATACTTAGGCTCTCTGATTAGGTTATCTTATTAGGGCTTCCCTGGTGGCTTAGACAGTGAAGATCCACCTGCAATACAGGAGACCTGGGTTCGATCCTTGGGTTGGGAAGATCCCCTGGAGAAGGAAACGGCTACCCACTCCAGTATTCTGGCCTGGAGAAGTCCATGGACTGTATAGTCCATGGGGTCGCAAAGACTCCGATATGACTGGGCGACTTTCGCTTTCTTTCTCTTATTAAATAACTCTGAAACTTAACTCTGAAGGGATTTTTCTGGTTTGTTCTTGGCCATTACTGTTGACACAGGTCTTGATTTTTATCATTTTTATACGGATGTTGCTGCAATCAGCATACATAAAGTGTATCTCTACACCTTGGATGTTTAATCTCTGGTTCTTGGGGAAACAGGCCATGGCAGGAGCTGATGATTTAATGCAGACAACAAGGCAGGCCTTGAGTGATACTCTTCAGGAGATGCTTATTGAGCATCTGGGTACTGGATGTCGTTAGGCAGATGTTTATTGAGCGTCTGCGTACTGGATACACAAGGTGAATCAGGACCCAAGCTCCGCTCCCCAGAGTGCTCAGGGAGGGGAACTGGATCAGACAGGGCAGCATACAAGTAACATTTCCAGGTAATGTTAAGTGCCTGGAAACAAGCCCGGGCAGTGGGGCAGAGTGGTGGACTGCTGTGGGAGCTGCTGCCTCAGGTGGCACTGGCAGAGAAGGGCTCTCTGTACAGCTTGTGTTTCAGCTGGGACCTGGAAGGGTGAAAAGGACTTGGCCGGGCAGAGATTTGGAGGAGTGCCCTCCAGACAGAGGAGCAGCTCCCCTGGCTGGTACAGAACACCGCGGCAGTTGGCATTTGTGCAGTTTGTTGAAATGAATGTATGTAGTAAAGAAAAAAAATAACCTTGATTAAAAATTGTTTTGGTTGTTTTTTGGCTTACAAGGATGATATATTTGCTACAGAAGCAATTAAACCCTCACAAAAAACGAGAGAGAAGGAAAGAACATTTGACTCCAACTTGTTCGATGATAACATTGATATCTTTGCTGACCTAACTGTAAAACCAAAAGAAAAGTCCAAAAAGAAAGTGGAAGCTAAGTCTATATTTGACGATGATACAGGTAAGTTTGGTTTTCTGTACATGACAGAGAGTCGTCACCGTTCAGTGACTTGATATTCTCTTGCTGTCTTTGTCTTGACCCTTTCCGGGAAGACATTCCTTTGACTTGCCCTGTATTCCTGAGATAGACTGAAGGTGGATAAGCAAATCCGATGAGTCATTTTGGTGAAACCATGTTTTGTTATGATGGACGTCAAGAAATTTGATATATATTGTAGCGGTGAAGACCCTAGAGCTTGACTGTGAAGTCTGATTTAACTTTTATCTTACTGTGCCCCCTGCCAGTCATCTAAAGTAGGCTAAAGACTGCATTTTTGGCATTGAGATCCTGCAAATGGATGTATTTATTCTGAAAGACTGAGATTGGATTTTTCCCTTTGCTTATTTTTAGTGCTTTTTCCTTTTACAATCCAAAGGGAAAAGAATGTAGACTAGAAATAAGTGTAATGTCACAGATGGTAAAGTCATGGGCTGGATTTGAGGTCGACTTTGCTTTTCCTAGCCTGCATGTGCACACGTGGCTTTGTAGCCGAGAAAACTATGCTCAGAGAGAAACTGTCACTTGTATGTGATCGGAAAGCTGGGTTAGTAGCAGAGTCAGGGCTGGAGTCTTAGCGGCCTAGCCTCCTCTTGGTGGTTTTAGGTATCCCATGCTATTATCAACTTGAGTCTTGGCTGGTTTGTGTAGATATGTCTTAAAAGCACTCATTTTCTTGCCTATTCGTGACTCTTTCTTTTTTTTTTTTTTTTCCCCATTTTTGAAGATGATATCTTCTCCTCTGGTATCCAGACTAAGACAACCAAATCAAAAAGTCGATCTTCACAGACAGTGACTGAATCAAGATCTGGACAGAAGGTTTCCAACATATTTGATGATCCCTTGAATGCCTTTGGAGGCCAATAGAGTGTACAGGGTATCTTTCCACTACATCCTTGAGTTAATGATGCTGTCTTCTGTGCTCCTTAACTGAATTACAGAAAACAAAAACTGAAACAACTTGTTCACCTCTTACCCAGCGTACTTAATCTTTTTCTGTACTGATTTTAAAATCATGCTTAATTCTGCAAACAAAAATAAATGTTTCACAGTGTTACTATTTTTTTAAAACCATATTTTGATTAGCCTTGGTAGGGCCATGGTTTAGGGTCGGTTAGAGAAGAAACCTGTTTGTGCCTTTCATGGGTGGGTAGAGACTCCCAGAAGAGGCAAGTGCCTGACGTGGCTGGAAGTCTTTCCTAAGTATGTGGGAGCCCTAACTTAGATCCTGGGCGCTGGACAGAAGAGGAGGGTGAGAGGTTATGGACCTCATGTGTCTTCACGCTGGGAGAGCAGGCTTCCTCGCTTCCACTGAATCTTGCAGATACCTTACAGGTCCACTACCGTGAGTTGGCAAACTACAGTCCTCTACAGCTTATGTATTTATTTATTTTTGTAAATAGAGTTTTACTGGGAGGCAGTCATACCCATTCATTTCTCTGGGAGTTGGTGATGGACAGGGAGTCCTGGCATGCTGCGGTCCATGGGGTCGCAGAGAGTCAGACACAACGGAGCGACTGAACTGACGGCTGTTTTCACCCTTAGTGGGTAAATGCCAGGGTTGACAGTCGTATCAGAGACGGGATGGCTCACAGAGTCTAAGACGTGTCCTCTGTGGCCCTTTACAGAAACTTTGCTGCCCCTTGTCATAATGCATCCATTTCCACTCCTTGGAGCTTTGCATTATTTTTTGAAAGAGGCGGAATGAACGCAGATAGTGGTAGGGAGAAACGCTGAGGATGGGCATGTCAGCTTCTAGAGTGCCACTGCTCCGCAGAACTCGGCACTGATGGGAATATTCTAGACTGCTGCCCGCTGTGGATGGCTGGCACTTCCAGTCTGTTCTCCTGTGCGGAGCTCTCTCGCTCATGACCTTTCAGTCCGTAACATGGTACAGTCTTACAAGCTGACCCAGTTGGCTGCACCCATTCTGAAGCCACTAACTTCTTTCTTGGATACTTTAAAGTTGAATTGAGAATTGCTTATTCTCAAGAGATTTTGTATCGCTGTCACAGACGGTACATGTAGTTTCCTGTTCCTTTTCCCAGCCCATTTAATGCATCTTCCCTCTGTGCCTTAGGTTATTTGTATTCAGAGTTACTTGTATGCTCTTGAGTCAGAGCCCAGTGTGGGATCTTCCTCACTCAGTAAGCATTTGTTAAACAGGTGTTTCTTTGGGAATGATAAAATCTGCTGAGCCACTGTTAGGACTGATTCCAGGGAATTCAAGAGAATAGAGTTAGAAAATATGCAAATTGCTATTTTGAGATGCTTGAAAGGGAGAGGGAACTTAACACTTCCTGGTTCAATGGTTGGCACTATTCCTATTTTCAAGTGGTAAAGAGTCGATCTGCCAGTGCAGGAGATGCAAGAGATGTGGGTTTGATCCCTGGGTTGGGAAGATCCCCTGGAGGAGGAAATCGCAACCTCTTCCAGTATTCTTGCTTGGAAAATTCCAAGTACAGAGGAGCCTGGACAGCTACAGTCCATGGGGTTGCGAAGAGTTGGACCTGGCTGAGCATCCGCACACATACATTCAGTCTCCGTAACTCTACCAGCTAGATCCTGCCCTCATTTCACAGATGAGGCAAAATCTGGAAGCAAAGTAGCATAGTGGAACAAGTTTGGATTTTTGTATTGAGACCTAGATTTAAATCTGCCACTTAGAACTGCTTTGAGTGGAGGCAGCTTGTTTTACCTTAGTTACTTCCTCCTTTGTCAGGTAGGGGCCTCGGTACTAACCTTGCAGGGTTGTTATGGGAGAGAATATGCACAGAGCCTCACTAACTATCTGGCACTTGGTAGATGATGATAATGAATGAATTGGCTTCCAGTGTTGGAACCCAAGGCTTTTTTTTTTTTTTAATTGGAGGCTAATTACAATATTGTGGTTATTGCCATAGATTGACATCAGCTCATTCGCCTGAGTCTCTAGCTTGTTCTCTCAGTTCTCCTGACTGAGAGGGGAGGCAAGTTTGGAAGCTAAGGTTTGATTCAGTAAGATTCACTCCATCATAGGCTGTCTACAAAGATAATAATCTTATCTTGTTCCTCAGGAGCTCCATTCTACTCAGTATTAGAATTTAAGAAGGAATCATTGGCGAGACACCCTGAAGAGGTGTGAAAGCCCAGTACCTCCTCATAAACTTCGGTGTATTCTCAATTTTCTGAATTGTGGAGATAAATTGGTGGGTAGGGTCTCAGAGAATGAGAGGATGGGTGACAAAGATTAGATACTGCAGTTCATTTTAGACTGGTTCCTCTGAGTCAAAAGATGAGGATTAGTAAAAGCTTCTGTGAGAGGGAGATGACTTTGTCAGCTAGCTAATCCACCTAGTAAGACCATAGGCCAGGATAGTTGGAAAACTGTAAGGGTTGGATTTAGAACATCTATGGGAAATGAGAAAAAGCAGCAGGGGAGGCCCCTGTCAGGCTGCAAGGCTTGTCTGTTGTGGTGTGCACTGAGCTCAACAGCTTGAGAATTAGGAAACACGGGCGGGCTGGCTGGGCATACCCAACACTGCAGTTTAACAACCCAGAGTACCCGCTCAGTTTCAACTCTACACAATTCTCAGTAGGTTGGATGAGGAAAAAATGGCTAAGACGTACAGAGCTTGTTTTCTTTCCCCCTTGCTTTCCACCAGGCATGGCAATGGGCCCACGTTTCAGATGAGGTAGGCAGGGCTAGAAACGTTAGGGGCAGTGAAGTGCGGGGAGAAGGGCCCATGCAAGGCATGCCCCTGGGCCGCGCCAGAAGGCCGCAGGTTCTTGGAAGATCATCGCCTGGGGCTGCGGCTGCAGCAAGCCAGGCGCCTCCAAGAGCGCCTTCGGCTGGTGCCGGTGAGGGTGCTGCCCACACCCTCGTCCGGCCAGAGGCCCGCCCTATTGTTCCCAGAGGGCTGGGCGACTGTCCCCGGCCGCCCGCTCCGGCCCCGGTCAGGCGGCCGCGGTTAGTGAAGGATTAACATCCGGGCTCCTAACCGACACCCGCCCCCGAACGCGAAGGGAGCCTGGGCTGCCGAGCAACCGCCGGCGTCCGGCGGGCAGGCCCCGCCCCCGGCCCCGCTGATTGGAGGGCGGCGCGCGCGCCGGCGAGCGATTGGTGCGCAGCGTCACAAAGGGGCGGGGTCGCGGCGGCGGCGGAGCGGTGCCCGTCGGGGCCGGCAGCAGCGTCGCTCGGGGGGCCGCGCCTCCCTGCAGCCCTGCGGGCGGGCGAGCGAGTGGGAGACCCGGGCGGGCCGGGGGGAGGCGCCCCGAGCCCGGCGCGGCGGGCTGCTTGGCCGGAGGAGGCTGTCCCCGCCTGCCGGGCCCGCCCCGCCGCACAGGGCGGCCCCGGGCGTCGCCGGCTCGGCGGGCGCCGGGCCTCCGCGGTCCCGGCCGGGCCGTGCGCGCAGCCGGAGTCCCTCCTGCAGGAGCGCGGGCGCGCAGGGCATCCGTCCTCCAGGTGTCTGAACTCTGAAGGCTCGGGGAGGCTTTGGCTCCGGAGAATTTCCCAGTCCCGCTGGAAAACCGATTTCAGAGCTTAGGGTACAGATGCGTGACGTGGTGGATTTAATTCTGAAGCTTATATTTAAAACTTCCGGATAGTTCCAGACATCACTAAAAACAGTTCATTAAAAGTTGGTATATGTAAGGGCTGCGTAATACGCGGGATCTCTTCAGGTCGGGAGAAGAGTTTAAAGAACTGCTTCTGTATGAGTAATGCTCTTGAGAACAGAGAGGATAAAGCTGGTTTTGAGTTACTGAAGTTAGTTCCTCAGCACGGGTCCTGCGTTACCTGTCTTTCATTTCCCTTGCATCTGCGGTGATTGTCTTTTAAGACTTTTTCAGAAGACGAGAGAGAAGTGTTCTGGAAGTTGATTTAGAGATGTTGCCGCCATTACTCTCAGTAGCTAAGCATTTTTTAAAATTATTGGTAAAAGTGCTGGAAGTAATTTTCCCCCTGCATTCTTCCTTCCTTCTTCCTCTTGTTTTTTTCTTTTTTAAGCTGCCGTTGTATCACGGTCCATCCTGTTTCTGGTTCTTCGTTGCCCCTCATTTCCCAGCATCTTAGGGTTACATAATCAGCTCAGTCAAGCATATTCACCCACAGCTTTCAGAAGGGGTCCTGAGGCAGTGATTTCTACTGCTGAGGAAAGGTTTAATTATTTCTTAGAGGCATACATTTCAGTTTCGAATTTGATTACCAATCTTGCTTCTTTTTGGATGTAGGAAATTACTGCATGATTAGGACCCAAATTTGTGGTGGTGTTCTAGTACCAGTAATGCACTTCTACGTTGCTGTTTTTTCTTTTAGACCATAATCACTGTATCCATTCTCATTGTAGATGAAGGGCTTCCGAATTTGTCTTTATGTTACCTTCTTCCACCCCTTGTTTATTATATTCAGGGTATTGCTGTGCAAGTCTGCTGTGGTGAAAGAAATGCTTTTTGTTTTGTCTCTGAATTCCTTGGGCAGGCACTAGTCACCCATGGCTTTATTTTTCTAATGCTCAGTTTAATATTCCTGACCCCTGACCTCTCTTACTAGATCTCTTACCATGTTGTAGATAAGAGTGCTTTTGGCTCTGAGGGTACAGACGTTGATAATTCTGTAGTATGTTCTTATCTGATATAGCATGATAAGTACGTTCTTAAGAATCCACTTTCTATCCAAAATCGTATTTTGAATCCAAAAGCAGTCATTTCAGTGAGATGGAAAAAGGGGCTAGGGGTTCATTTTATACATTCATTACTTGTACAGGCCTGTGACTGTATTAAGGAAATGAGAGACACAGCCTGAGCAATATAGCCATTTATTTGGCTTTTACCACGATCGCCAGCAGTAGTATTAGCACAGTACTTGCTTGGAAAATCCCCTGGACGGAGGAGCCTGGTAGGCTGTGGTCCATGGGGTCGCAAAGAGTTGGACACGACTGAGCCACTTCAGTTTCACTTTGTGTTATTATATTTATTACTCATTATTTTGATAGGATAGCAGCACTTGAAGCCGCTGTGCTGCCCGCAAAAGCTTTCCTTCCATCATATCTTCAGGACCTTTTGCGGTATATGCACAATGCAATTCAGGTTCCCTAGTCAGTTAATTATGTTAAATATACTTCATTATATTAAATATGGACCAGAATACTGGAGTGGGTAGCCTATCCCTTCTCCAAGGGATCTCCCCAAACCAGGGATCGAACCAGGGTCTCCTGCATTGCAGGTGGATTCTTTACCAGCTGAGCCACAAGGGAAGCCCTGTATTATAGTTTTGCTCCAAAAATCAGTTGAGAGGGTGAACATTTATTTACTTTCTCATTGAACAACCTTTTAATGTGCACCAATATGTACAAAATACTGCTTTTGGGTGATGTTAGGTGATGGGGCGGTAAATCCTTCCCTCAAGTAGCTTACAGTTACGTAGAGTAAAAAAGCCATCTTAAAAATGAAGCTGATTGTAGTGGGTGCGGTGTATTATGGAGGTCAGAGTGTGAAGAGGGGTAACCATACAAGGCTTTGTGGACCAGCTGCTGTTTGAGTTGAGTCTTGGAAGGTCATAGGTGCTTGTCAAGTGGCCAGGTGTGGGGATGGCAGTGAGGAGAGGAAAGCGGGAGCAGCGATGCAGAGACCATGCATTCTGAAGCTGCAGGTGCAGGTGATTAGCGGAGAGAATGCCCACGGTACTGCAGGATGGGATGAGCTCTGTGTGTAAATGAAGCAGGGCTTGGCAGCCTTTCTAAGGAGTCAGATCTGTAGACAGTGGGAAGCCGTTGTGGGGCCTTGAGCTAAGGAATAACGTGGTCAGCTCTACTTTTAAAAGATAGCCGTGCTCTACAGCGCATGTCAGTGAAAGTGAAAGTGAAGTCGCTCAGTCGTGTTCGACTCTTTGCGACCCGTGGACTGTAGCCCACCAAGCTCCTCCGTCCATGGGATTCTCCAGGCAAGAATACTGGAGTGGGTTGCCATTTCCTTCTCCAGGGGATCTTCCTGACCCAGGGATCGAACCCCGGTCTCCCACATTGCAGGCAGACGCTTTAACCTCTGCCCCACCAGGGATGTTATTAGCGAAATGCAAATTAAAGCAGTGAGATACCATTCAGTTCAGTTCAGTTCAGTGTCTGACTCAGTCGTGTCTGACTCTTTGCGATCCCATGAATCGCAGCACACCAGGCCTCGCATTACATGCCTGTTAGAATGGTCAGAATCCAGATCACTGACAGCATCAGATGCTCATGAGGAAGCAGAGCAGTAGGGGCTATTATTCATTGCTGGTGGGAAAACAGGATAGAACCGCCACTTTGGAAGACAATTTGACAGTTTCTTAAAAATTAAACATATTTACCGTAAGATCTATACTTACACTCATTGGTATTTACCCCAGTAAGTCGAAAGCTTAATGTCCATACAAAAACCTGCATGTGGATGTTTATAGCAGCTTTATTATAATTGACAAAACTTGGAATCAACCAAGAGGTGTCCTTCAGTAGATGAAGGGATAAATAAACTTTGGTACATTCAGGCAGCAGAATATTTTTCAGTGCTCTAAAGAAATGGGCTGTATCAGCCCGTGAAAAAACGTAGATGAAACTTAAATGCAAATCCACTAAATGAAGGAAGCCAATCTGAAAAGGCTACATACCGTATGATTCCAACTGTATGATATTTAGGAAAAGGCAAAACTATGGGGATGGTGAAAAGATCAGTAGACCAGTGGTTGCCAGGGATTGAAGGGAGAGAAGGATAAAGAGGCAAAGCACAAAGGATTTTTAGGGCAATGAAGCTGTTCTGTGTGTTACTATAATGATGTTACTACAATCGATAGAATTTGCAATACCAAGAGTGAACCCTAACGTGAACTGTGGGCTTTGAGTGATGCTGCTGTGTCAGTGTGTTCAGTGATTGTAACAAATACACTAAGGCAAGCTGTTGGTAGTGAGAGGCTGCGCGTGTGTGCGGGCAAAGAGTGTATGGAAGCTCTGTTGTTCCGTCGCTAAGTCGTGTCTGACTCTGCAGCACACCGACTGCAGCACTCCAGGCTTTCCTATCCTTCACTGCCTCCTGGAGTTTGCTCAAATTCATGTCCATTGAGTCCAGTGCTATGTAACCATCGCGTCCTCTGCCGGCCGTTTCTCCTTTTGCCTTCAATCTTTCCCAGCATCTGGGTCTTTTCCAGGGAGTTGACTTTCTTCATCAGGTGGCCAAAGTTTTGGAGCTTCAAGTTCAGCAGCAGTCCTCGCAATGAAAATTCAAGCTTGATTTGCTTTAGTATTGACTGGTTTGATCTCCTTTTGAAGTCCAAGGGACTCTCGAGAGTCTTCTCTAGCACCACAATTTGAAAGCATCAGTTCTTTGGCCCTCAGCTTTCTGTATGGTCCAACTCTCACACCTGTACATGACTACTGGACAAACCATTGCTTTAACTATACAGACTTTTGTTGGTAAAGTGATGTCTCTGCTTTTCAGTGTGCTGTCTAGGTTTGTCATACCTTTCCTTCCAAGGAGCAAACGTGTTTTAATTTCATGACTGTGGTCACTGTCTGCAGTGATCTTGGAGCCCAAGAAAATGAAATCTGTCACTGTTTCCACTTTATCCCCTTCTGTTTGCCATGAAGTTACGGGACTGGATGCCATGATCTTAGTTTTTTGAATGTTGAGTTTCAAAACAGCTTTTTCACTGTCCTGTGTACTTGGAGACTGTACTTTCTAGGAACTCTATATTTTCTGTTTTATCTTGCTGTGAACCGAAAACTGCTCTGAAAATAGTTTATTTAAACGGAAAACCAGTTCAGGCTTTAGGCTGTCTTAGGCTCATTTCCTTATTTAGTCTGAATGGGTGGTTTCACTGCAGTGCATTCTAAAGTCAAATATTAAGTAATTTTAAAATTGTGTGTGACCTTTTCCCCCTGCTTAGATATAATTAAGAATAAAATAATTTCTGAGCTATGTGATATGATACCTTAATCCAGTTTCATTAAACTTTCCTTTTTTTAAAAAAAGATAACTGACATTCTAGAGAATGGATCAGAAGAATGAAGGGCAAGGCTTTCAAAATTTCTCCATTAAGAGCTAATTATGGCCTGAACTAGGTCCTAATCAGTGAGGTTGGAGAGGGTCATGTATTATAGAAATGTTAAGCTGTCCTGTTAGAACTGGTCACATCTGGATACCTTGAGGACTGTGAAAAAAATCTAAACTGATTCCTAGATTTCTGGCTTGAATGACTAGGTTAATGGTGGCACTCTTTACCAGGACGGAGACTAGGACAAGAAGGAGGTTTGTAGAAAAGATGGTTTGTTTTGGATGTGTTGGATTTCAGGTGTCTGTCTAGTACCTGGGTTTCAGATGCCTGTGGAAATCATGTCTATAGAATGGAGATACAGGTTATTAATTAAACCACATGTTTTAAAAAATAAGTGCTCCCTTACATTGTTAATGAAAATTGCAGTGAGTTCAGTGATACATGCTTTGGCAAAAAAAAAAAGTAAAAAATTTATCATTCATTTTTCTTCTTGATTTTTGCACTGCTCTTGTGTTCCCATTCTGTTCGCCTAGTCTTCCAGATATTCTTCTCCCACTCGGAGGTTTTACCCATTCAATGTGATTCAGATGTACAATGGCTATAGTATTATGCTTTATATGGGCTATAAATGTAACTTGTGTATTTCAGGAAAGGATGTGCATAACATTCAAGGTCTTGCAAATGTATACCTACATGTTGAAGTCATTGGTTTAAGTATCATTAACAAGAAGACATATAATTGTTCAGCATGCAGTATGCATAAGTAACTGCTGAGCTCTAGTAAGATAAAATATAGCAAATATACCTATTCTTAATAATCTTACATTCTAACTGGTAGAGAGTGCTTTCAAAGACAATCGTGAATAGTTTAGGAGTAGACATAGTAAGCACTAAAATGAATTCTGGGCGGTCTGAAAGATTGATATAGGCCAGAGTTGTTCAGAAAATCTCTGGAGGAATGAGACTTTCACATGGGCTTGTTAAAAAAATTATTCTTGTTTTTTAGGTATAAAACTCAAAACATGAGCAACCATATGTATAACCAGTGTTCCAAGCTGATTTGGCTAGAACTGGATTACAGTTGCCTACAGCATATTCCAGAGGAATTAGAAACGCCCAAGTGATGGATAACAGAAGAGATCCTCCGTTCTTCAATGAAGATAACGTGGGACCGTTTTGCTACAGACTTCCTTTTTATGATACCATGGAGCTCTTCATTGAAACACTGACTGGAACTTGTTTTGAGCTGAGAGTTTCACCCTTTGAAGCTATTATTTCGGTGAAAGCGAAAATTCAAAGATTGGAAGGTACTAGTCTTTTTTTTTAATTTTTAGAATATGAGGATTAAATTTGTTCTTCAAGATTGTGTAATACGTTTTTAGCTTTTCTTGTGGAGAAATGTCAACCGCACATGAATTAGAATCGGATAATGAGTCCTCATATTGCCCCTCTTCCGCCTCAGCAGTTATCCTGAACTGTCTTGCTTCCATGCCTGCATTTCCCCCACTCTTCCCTTTCTACCAGACTTTCTGAAGCAAGTCCCTGGCATTATGTTAATGGTGTGAAACGACATTTTAAAATGGTTTTCAGCAGGTTATGATGACGAGCGGATTCTGCTGTGACTACCTTACAGTAATAATTCAGTGGCTCTTTTTACTTTCTTACAGTGCTTTGTGAATACTATTTTTTTTTTTTAATGTGGAGATTTTCTGAGGAGAGTTTTCGGTGTACATTTACATAGATTTGAAGTTTCCTCAGGATAGGGGGATACTGAATGTTGTATAATATCTCTTTTTTGACTGGTGTATTTATGAAAAGTGTTATGAGTTACTTTGTGTTAAAAATTAGTCTTTTTCTTTGGCAGATTTCTGAAAGAAGTGGTTTTTTGCCATTTACAGTTGTTAAAATACAGTAAACACTAGAAATTTGTTCCATGTAACACTAAATGGATCTTTGCATTTTGAGCCAGCTAGAACTAGCTTAGTTTAAGGCAGAAACTAGCATTGCCCTCCAGCCCCATTTAAGTTCAGCATTAAAGAAGGATGAGGAGGATTGGAATTTTTTATCTTTGTGAAGTCAAGGATCTTGGTATTTGAGCTTCTGAATGATAGTTCAGTTTTGACTTTGTTCTGCTTTTTTATTTATATGATGTTGTAATGGTAACTTTTTAGGAGCAGGAAGATTAAAAAAACACAACCTCTTGTGTTCTGAATAACCTCTGCATTATTTTCTTGCTTTCGTGCGTAATCTCTGAGCAGCTAAAGCACTCTAGAGGGAATCCTGTTTGGTTGTCTTAATGTCAGAAGAGTGAATTTGGGCTTAGGGAAGATGAGGGACTCATCCAAGAGAACTATTTACTGACAAGGTTGGACAAGAGCCAAGATGTAGGGAGACACTGTCAGGATAAAAGCAGTGTGCTTTGCAGTTATTAGACAGTTGGATCCGAGTTTAGACATGCAAAACAAATGTGCTTATTGAGAGATTAAATGAGGGAGCGTAAAATCGCTGCTGCCTTTGTCTGCTAGGACCGTCATAACAAAATGCATAGAGCAGGGGACTTAAAGGACAGAAAGTTGCTTCCTCGCAGTTCCGGAAGCTGAAAGTCTGAGATGAGGGTGCCGCACGGCCAGGTTCTGGTGAGGCTTGCTTCCTGACCTGTAGGTGGGTTTGTTTTCAGTCCTCACACGGGCACATCTTCTTCCAAGGGTGCGGATCCAGCCGTAAGGGCCTCACCCTCATGACCTCATCTAACTACTAAGCTCCCAAAGGTCCCACCCCCAGACGCCGGCACTCTGGGGGCTTAGACTTGGAGATGTGCATTTGGGGGCCGCGGCTCAGCTCGCGGCGCGTTCACCAGTGGCCGTGCTCCGTGTGCTCAGCCACGCCCACTCTGCGGCCGCGTGGCCTGCAGGCCGCCAGGCTCCTCTGTCCATGGGAGTTCCTAGGCGAGAGTACTGGAATGGGTTGCCGTTTCCTTCTCCGTGGAACACTCCCGACCCAGGGATCGAACCTGAGTCTCCTGTGTCTTCTGCATTGGCAAGCAGATTCTTTACCACTGTACCACCTGGGAGGAGCGAGAATCCTTATTACAGAAAATGCCGCTGTGTCCCTCACTTAGGCTGGAAATGCCTTCAAACCAGGATTAGCATGCTTAGCGATCAGAAAAGCAACATAGAAGAAAAACTCACACCCGAGACTCACCCACTTGTGAGCAGTTCACTCAGGTACCTGGAGACCTGGGGTCAGCTCTCTCTGCCAAGGGTTGGACTGTCATCAGGGGAAGGAAAGGTGGGAGGCCCCTCTAGGCGTCAGCAGAGCTTAGTTCCTGTTCCCATTCCCCTCGTTACCGTCCTCAGCCCTCCTCTCCTTCCTGTTTAAGCTTTGGTAGCTCCTTGCAGCATGTGGGCAGGGACAGTCACTCTTCTTCAGGAGGCTTCAAGGGGGATTCCTTCATGGAAAATATATTTCAGTCCTTTAGTAGGGGATCTTTCTATTTCTACCCTGGACAACATTTGGGAATGACATTTTGGATCAGTCTCCCAAGATAGAGGAATATGGAATAGGGCAGAGGTGACACTGGTCGGTCTACGCATCCAGGACAGTGGTGGCTCTGCTGGACTGCTTTTCCTGTTGGGCAGCTTTGGGCAGTTGGGAACTAGAGCATCGTAGAAGATAAGAGGGGAGATGAGAGGACTGCAGAGAAAGGGTTGAAGGAGCGTGCTGGATAGACAGGATGAGGCTCAATGAGAAAGGAGCGGTACCTACAGGGAATTTACATGGGCCGTGATGGGCTGGGGCCCTGAAGCCAGACTGCCTGATTTCAGATTATCAGCCGAATAAATTGCCCTCTCTCTACCTCAGTTGTGCTCATTAAAAGTGGGAATAATAATAATACGTACGTCACAGAATTGGTCTCAGAATCGAATGCCCTGATCGAGGAGCACTGGCAGAGCGTCTGTGCTCTGTTAGTCTGTGCCGATTGTGCAGTGTGTGCTGAAGACGACAAGTGCTGTGCCCTCGGGAAGAGGCGTGATTCAGTTCTCCTGAGTTTCCGGAGAAGGGAAGTTGGAGCTTATCATTACGTAGAGCAGTGATCTGTAGAGAAGAGTACATAGTACTCAGAGGATAGGAATTTGGAAAGAAAAAATGTGCCAAGAAATGTAAGGAATTATTGTCAGCTGGTTCTTTATTGCCATGGGCAGCGGATTCCCTGGGCTTGCCATCAAATCATTGGCATTACTGCTTCCTAATAAAGATTTCTGTTCATGGGATAGGATTGTTTTCCTGGACAGTTTCATGAGTAGATGGGACCATGTTAATAGTTCTGACCAGTGAGCTATGATGGAATTCTCCATCAGCCTGAGTCTCTGAGTGGCGATTTCGTGAGCAGAGCCCTCGTGACATGCAGTAGGCATGTAACTTATGCAGAAAATAAGTTAAATGTCACCTAAACTAGTGACAGTTCGGGCATGGTTTGGGGTAACTTCAATTTAACCTCCTTTATTAGTAGGCATCCTTTTTTTTTTTTTTTTCCACTTTGTAAATAGTTATCCAGATGCCACTTGCTGAGTTGGTCTGGTCTCTGCTCACTGCTCCATGCCTGTCTCTGCACAGCTTTCTGTGTGTGCGCACCTGCCAGTCACCCGCTGCGTCTCCCTGGGCCAGTATTGCTCTGTCTTTCTGTGCGGCCGTAGGCTCCTCTAGCTGCCTTGCTTTGCCGCCTCTGTCCTCTTTGGGTTTCCCTGAGAACTCCTCCAGAGAAAGAATCTGTGTTGTAGCTCTCTCTGTTGTAATCTGCTGTCTTACACTAGAGTCCTGTCAGCGTGGTGGTAAGGTACTGGGGAGGGGAAACTGTCCGCTGTCTAATGATTAAGTCGCAGTCTTTTAGCAGGCCCATGTGTCTGGGGCAGAGTGTTCCTTAGCTCCTTACCTTTCCCCACCAGATGATCACTTAGGTGGAAAAGCAAGACTAGAGGAGTCTGGAATCACTGAGATATCCTTGCACCAAGTGGCATCAGCCCCTAATAAAGGGAGCTGGCCTCCGTTATGCAGAATGCTCTGGGATTTTTCATAATGTTTATGTCCCCCTCCCTCTGCCTGAGCTGTAGGGGAGTCTTTCTTGACTTCTGAGGAAGAACCTCATGGAGTTTCTAGAGATAAAACTCTCAGAAGTGTTACAGCTCCACTGAGACCATGACTTCAGGGATTCCTCAGTCCCATGTCAGCCCATACTCAGCCTCTACCAGATCATGAAACTACCATGTAAATTTCCCTTCCAGCTTATGTCTCTGGAGGCTTCTGCTGCAGGTAAGCAGATCTTGGCTGTAACTCTCTGGATTTTCCTACCTGTAGATTTGGAGGTGGTGGTTTGCCATCCTGCCTCATTTCCCTGGTGGCTCCAGGAAAAGTTGTTGAATTTCAGTTTGTTCAACCTTTTTCTTATTGTAAGGATGGGAGTGGCAGCTTACATGCCCTTTACATGTTTTGCCTAAAACTGGAAGTCTAAACTTTCTCCTGAATGTAACCATTTATGAGTTAAAATTACCTTCCAAGAACTGTGTTAGCCAAATCCTACAAGTTTTCATAAGTTGAATTTTGTTTACGTTAAATTCTCATTGTTTGTTTTGCCAAAAATATTTATTTTACTATTTAAAAATTATGTTAGGGGCTCTATAACCACAGTTATATATAGGATTGGATACATTTGATCACTTTTTTAAAAAGATGATTTATTTTAATTGGAGGCTAATTACTGCACAGTATTGTGGTTTTTGCCACACATCACGTGAATCAGCTGTGGGTGCGCATGTGTCCCACCATCCTGAACCCCCTCCCCTCTCCCTCCCCGCCCCACCCCTCAGCTGTCCCACAGCCCAGCTCTGAATGCTCTGCCTCAGGCACCGACCTTGCCCTGGTCTTGTGTTTCCCGTGTGGTAACACACATGCTCTCTCACAGCCCCACCCTTCTCACTGTTTGCAGATGACATGATCCTCTACATAGAAAACCCTAAAGACTCCACCAGAAAATTACTAGAGCCTGTCTCTTATACACATCTAGATGTGTATAAGAGACAGGTGTTAGTATACTGTATTGGTGTTTCTCTTTCTGGCTTACTTCACTCTGTATAATCGGCTCCACGGTTTCATCCACTTCATTAGAGCTGACTCAAATGTATTCTTTTTAATGGCTGAGGAATACTCCATTGTGTATATGTACTGCAACTTCTTATTCACTCCTCTGCCGATGGACATCTCGGTTGCTTCCATGTCCTGACTATTATAAACTGTGCTGCGATGAACGCTGGGGTACACGTGTCTCTTTCAATTCTGGTTTCCTCGGTGTGTGTGTGGCAGAGAGATTGCTGGGTCATATGGCAGTTCTATTTCCAGTTTTTTAAGGAATCTCCACACTGTTCTCCATAGTGCGTATACTAGTTTGCATTCCCTTTTCTCCACACCCGCTCCAGCATTGATAGTTTGTAGACTTCTGGATCGCAGCCATTCTGACCAGCGTGCGATGGTACCTCATTGTGGTTTTGATTTGCATTTCTCTGATAATGAGTGATGTTGAGCATCTTTTCATGTGTTTGTTAGCCATCCGTATGTCTTCTTTGGAGAAATGTCTGTTTAGTTCTTTGGTCCATTTTTTGATTGGGTTGTTTATTTTTCTGGTATTGAGCTGCATGAGTTGCTTGTATATGATTTGATCACTTTTTATAGTTTATACTCACTCCCAATATTCTGACCAATATTATAACATGTTTTCATTTGTCTCCAAGATCTAGCAAACTCTTTTACTCCACTTTTTAATGAAGATAAAAATATAATTTTATATTTTATGATGTACAATTTTGCATATTTTAAAATTCACTATTTTTAGTATTATATCCATTTTCTAGGGCTGCCATAACAAGGTACCACAAACTAACTGGCTTAAAGAATAGAAATTTATTGTCTAATAGTTTCAGAGGCTTAAAGTCCAGGATCAGGGTGCTGGTGTTATTAGTTCCTTCTGAGGGCTCTTAGAGAAAATCCAGAACATGCCTTTTGCCTAGCTCCTGCTAGTTTTCTGGCAGTCTTTTTTGTTCCGTAACTTGTAGAAGCATCACCCCAGTCTCTTTACATCTCGCTGTGTATGTTTGTGTCTATCTCCAGATTTCCCCTTTTTACAAATGACGCCAATCATATTGAATTCAGTTCAGTTCAGTCCCTCAGTCGTGTCCGACTCTTTGTGACCCCATGAATCGCAGCACGCCAGGCCTCCCTGTCCATCACCACCTCCTGGAGTTCACCCAAACTCATGTCCATCGAGTCAGTGATGCCATCCAGCCATCTCATCCTTGGTCGTCCCCTTCTCCTCCTGCCCCCAATCCTTCCCAGCATCAGAGTCTTTTCCAGTGAGTCAACTCTTCGCATGAGGTGGCCAAAGTACTGGAGTTTCAGCTTTAGCATCATTCCTTCCAAAGAACCCCAGGACTGATCTCCTTTAGAATGGACTGGTTGGATCTCCTTGCAGTCCAAGAGACTCTCAAGAGTCTTCTCCAGCACCACAGTTCCAAAGCATCAATTCTTTGGCACTCAGCATTCTTCACAGTCCAACTCTCACATTCATATATGACCACTGGAAAAACCATAGCCTTGACTAGATGGACCTTTGTTGGCAAAGTAATGTCTCTGCTTTTGAATATACTATCTAGGTTGGTCATAACTTTTCTTCCAAGGAGTAAGCGTCTTCTAATTTCATGGCTGCAGTCACCATCNAGTCCAACTCTCACATTCATATATGACCACTGGAAAAACCATAGCCTTGACTAGATGGACCTTTGTTGGCAAAGTAATGTCTCTGCTTTTGAATATACTATCTAGGTTGGTCATAACTTTTCTTCTGAGGAGTAAGCGTCTTTTAATTTCATGGCTGCAGTCACCATCTGCAGTGATTGTGGAGCCCAAAATAAAGTCTGCTACTGTTACCACTGTTTCCCCATCTATTTCCCATGAAGTGATGGGACCAGATGTCATGATCTTAGTTTTCTGAATGTTGAGCTTTAAGCCAGCTTTTTCACTCTCCTCTTCCACTTTCATCAAGAGGCTTTTTAGTTCCTCTTCACTTTCTGCCATAAGGGTGGTATCATCTGCATATCTGAGGTTATTGATATTTCTCCCAGCAATCTTGATTCCAACTTGTGCTTCTTCCAGCCCAGTGTTTCTCATCATGTACTCTGCGTATAAGTTAAATAAGCAGGGTGACAATATACAGCCTTGACGTACTCCTTTTCCTATTTGGAACCAGTCTCTTGTTCCATGTCCAGTTCTAACTATTGCTTCCTGACTTGCATATAGGTTTCTCAAGAGGCAGGTCAGGTGGTCTGGTATTCCCATCTCTTTCAGAATTTTCCACAGTTTCTTGTGATCCACACAGTCAAAGGCTTTGGCATAGTCAATAAAGCAGAAATAGATATTTTTCTGGAACTCTCTTGCTTTTTTGATGATCCAGCAGATATTGGCAATTTGATCTCTGGTTCCTCTGCCTTTTCTAAAACCAGCTTGAACATCTGGAAGTTCACGGTTCACATATTGCTGAAGCCTGGCTTGGAGAATTTTCAGGATTACTTTACTAGCATGTGAGATGAGTGCAATTGTGTGGTAGTTTGAGCATTCTTTGGCATTGCTTTTCTTTGGGATTGGAATGAAAACGGATCTTTTCCAGTCCTGTGGCCACTGCTGAGTTTTCCAAATTTGCTGGCAGATTGAGTGCAGCACTTTTCACAGCATCATCTTTCAGGATTTGAAATAACTCAACTGGAATTCCATCACTTTCACTAGCTTTGTTCATAGTGATGCTTCCTAAGGCCCACTTGACTTCACCTTCCAGGATGTCTGGCTCTAGGTGAGTGATCACACCATCGTGATTATCTTGGTTGTGCAGATCTTTTTTGTACAGAATTAGGGCCCTCCATAATGACCTCATTTTAACTTGATTGATTTGTGAAGACTCTCTCTGCAGGTAAGGTCAGATGCTGAGGTTCTGAGGGTTAGGACTTAAGTGTATAACTCTTGAGGGACCCAGTTCCTCCCATAAATAGTCTGTGTTAATAGTTGTGTCATATTGACAGAGTTTGCTGTCACGTGCCTGCCGCCGTGATCCAGGTATAGAACCGCTCCATCACCCGCAAAATTCTTCTGTGCCTTTTTGGTCAGCTTCCCTTCAAACCTGGTGCCTGGCATCGACCAGTGTGTTTTTGTCCTCATAACTTTACCTTTTCCAAAATTCCGTATAGCTGTATACAATGGTATGGACCCTTTGAGCCAGCTTGCTCTTGCTTATACATGGTGCACGTGCGTTTGAGGCTTATTCATATTGTTCAGCATATGAGCAGCTCATTCTGTTTGTGCCTGAACAGTGTTCCATTGTGTGGATGTACTATGCTTATTCCTTCCTAAGTTGAGGGACCCTTCACTTTTTGGTGATTTTGAATAAAGCCATTTTTAAGTTTCACGACAGTTTCTATGGGTGCATCAGGTTTCATTTCACCTGGGTCTGTTTAGGAGTAGAATTGCTGAGCTGTGTTGTGAGTGGTTTTTATGCTTCACATGAAACTGCCCGACTTTTCCAGAGTGGCTGCACCGTTTCGTATTCCTACGCGTAGAGTCTCAAGTTTCTAGTTGCTCTGTTTCGTCAGAACACGGTATTGTCTGGGTGTTTTTGTTTCGTTTTTGCCATTTTAATAGATACTGGTGATATCTCATTGTGGTTTTAATTTGTGTCTCCCTAACTGATGATTTTGAGCATATTTCTATTTGCCTGTTAATTACATCTTCTTTGGTAAAGTTTCTATTCAACCTTTGCCTATTTTAAAAAATTGAGTTGTTTTCTTATTATTGTGTTTTTAAAGTCCTACTAGTGTTTTTAAATTTTTCATGTTTCCTTGTGTCTCTTTGACCCCTGAAGTTTTGGAAGTACAGTTTTATTTCCATACTTAGGGGAATTAAAAAGTTTCATTTTATTATTAATTATAAATCTAATTGTTGCAGGTGGTCAGTAAACAGAATATTTATGGTAAGCATAGTATTTATGTGTATAGTTGTCTTTGAATCTTATAGCAACCTGGGGCTCTATAAAAATTCATGTGTGGTATAGAAGAATCAGTAAGAAAACATTTGATGAGGTCGATTATTGACGTTACGAGTTCAAGTGTATCTTAGCAGAGTGGCAGGTTGGCTCCGATGTAAATCTTTGTTCTCCAAACCATACAACCACGGTGTTCTTTTGTTTTGTTTTCCCACCTGCTTTCTGGAATTGCACGATGCTCTAGGATCATCTTCTATATTTTTTGTCCTATCTTAGAACTAGTCATTTCTTCAAGAAGCTCTGGTTCCTTTTTTTGGAGCATGGTATTAAAAACCAAGCTCTGGGCAATTGATTTTTCAGCAACAATAGTAGAAATCAGAAGACAGTGGAATATTATCTTCCAGTGCTGAGAGAAATAACAGTTTCTACTTAGAACTGAATTTAACTTTCCAGGGTGAAGACAAAATAAAGACATTTCCAGACAAAAACAAAGCTTGAATTTCCTAACAACAAATTCTTGCCAAAGGGACTTCTGAAGGATATTTCTCAGAATGCAAATGATCCCTAAAGGAAGTTGATGCAAGATGGAATGGCATATTTGTGGGAAAATCTAAATAAACATTTGCTTAAAAAAGCAGTATATGAAGGTTTGAAAAAATTCAATTAAAATCCTAGTAACTGGCATGCAAATCAAGGTGGAATTGTTCATAACGGAAGTCATAAGGCTCTCAGCGTTGTTCATGAGGATAAAGATGTGATTAGCTTTAGACTTTATTTTGTTAAATATGATCATTTAAATTTCTAACTTCATCACTTGAGATTAGAAATAGAATTAATTTCATAATGACAGAAGTGCCTCACCTTTTCCCATCATTCAGAATTAATACATAAAGGAGGCAAGTAGATAAAGCAGAGCAATTAGAATGCACAAAATAAGGTCGTAAAAATGAATAGAAATATGTCAGTAATCCCCCTAAGGTAAAATGGATACAACTTTCTAATTGAAAAGCTATTAGCAGACTGTTTTTTAAAAAAATCATATGAAATTCTGTTTGCCATAGACCTAATCTAAAATAAAAGGCCCTCAAAATGTTGAAAGCAGAATTGAAAAAAATATACCAGGAAAATACTAACCTGAAGAAAGCTGGTGTGTCTGTATTACTAAAGTAGTTTTGTAAAATACACTTCAAAGTTAAACATGTGAACAAGTTTTGTGGAGGGATATTCCTGGTAGTCTTGTTGATAGTGTCAGAAATCTAGCAACAGGTTGGGTGACTACGCTAGAATGCGTAAGTTGTGGTATCTGTAAATATTTGTATCATATGGTGGGATCAAATTCTGTGGATTGACAACAAGGAAAGCTAATGAAATAGTAGCTTTGTACACGGCATGGATAAATTAAGAACAATGGTGAGTTAAAAAAAACAAGACAGATGAACACAGTATGATTCTACTTACATAAAGGTCAGAAAGCGGCAGAAAAACTCTGTCACTGGAAGGGAAGCGTTGACACAAAGCAGAGGAGTAAACCGCGCCGTTCAGAGCGGCGATTGCCCCCGGGCGCAGGGAAGGGGGTGCAGTTGTGGAGAAGCAGGAACGTTTTTTTCCTTTATATCCTTCACTTGGTATAGTCAATGTTTTTAGTCTTTCTAGTAGGTATAGTGATATCTCATTGTGATTTTAATTTGCATTTCCCTAGTGATTAGTGATATTGAGCATCTTCATGAACTTATTTGCCATCCTTATATTTACTTTGTTGAAGTACCTATTCATTTCTTTTACCCATTAAAAAAATTGTCGAGTTTTAAGTGTTCTTTATTCCGAATACAAGTTTTTAATTAGATACACATTTTGCTGAGATTTTTCTCCCAGACTGTGGCTTGTCTCTATTCTCTTAACGGTATCTTTTGAAAAGCAAAAATGTTAATTTTGCTGAAGTCCAATTTATGGATAGGAAAATGGATATCATATCTAAGAATATGTAAGTCTGAGATCCCCCCAAATTTCCTCCATATTTCCCTGTGGAGGTTCGCTGGCGCTGTTGTTGCTGTTTCTGCCGCGCGCAGCGGGCGGGGCTGGCTTCCCAGAGATCAAGCCTGCGCTCCTGCACTCACGGCAGAGTCTCAGCCGCTGGCTGCCAGCGAAGCCCCGGTTACCTTGGCTTGTAAAAAATTAGCATGTCTAGAATTCCCTTTATTTGATCATATTGTATGTCTTTTTAATGTATTGTTAGGTTTTGTTAAGATTGTGTCAGAATATTTGTATCTTTTTTTCATGAAGAATACTGATTTTATTTTATAATGTTGGTCAAGGCTATGGTTTTTCCTGTGGTCATGTATGGATGTGAGAGTTGGACTGTGAAGAAGGCCGAGCGCTGAAGAATTGATGCTTTTGAACTGTGGTGTTGGAGAAGACTCTTGAGAGTCCCTTGGGCTGCAAGGAGATCCAACCAGTCCATTCTGAAGGAGCTCAGCCCTGGGATTTCTTTGGAAGGAATGATACTGAAGGTGAAACTCCAGTCCTTTGGCCACCTCACGTGAAGAATTGACTCATTGGAAAGGACTCTGATGCTGGGAGGGATTGCGGGCAGGAGGAGAAGGGGACGACCGAGGATGAGATGGCTGGATGGCATCACGGACTCGATGGCCGTGAGTCTGAGTGAACTCCGAGAGACGGTGATGGACAGGGAGGCCTGGCGCGCTGCAGTTCATGGGGTCGCAGAGATTCGGACACGACTGAGCGACTGAACTGAACTGAACTGTTTGGTTTTGGTAGGGCAGTAGCGTCCTCATTGAATGAATTGCAGCTGTTCTTTCCTTTGCAGTTTTTAGATAGAGTAGAATTGGTGTTACAGCCTCAAATATGAAGCTATCTCTTTAATAAATATAGGGCTATTCAGGTTATCTTTTTCTTCCTGAATAAGTTTGGGTAGCTTGTGTCTTTCAAGGATTTTGTTGATCTGTTGTTAAATTTTATTGGCATAGAGTTCATAATAGACCCTTATTCTTTCAATATCTCTGTAGTCTGTAACGAGGTTACCCTTTTCATTCCTAATACTAGTAATTTGCATATTATTTAACAAATTAGCCTTTATTAATTTTAATGAATTTCTTAAAGAGTCAGATGTTGTTTTGATTTTTTCCTCCTGCTTTCCTTTTTTCTATCTCATTGGATTCTGGTTTGATTTTTCTTAATGTTTTGGCCTACTTTGGATCTGATTCACTCTTCCTGTAGTGTCTTGAGGCCGGGGTTGTTGCTGCGACTCCTTTCTCCTTGGGAAGCGCAGCTGTTGGCGCTTCGCTCCCTCCTGAGTGCTGCTGTCCTCTTGCTATTTCATGCGTTTTGATGTGTTGTGTTTTCGTTTTCATTTGGTTCAAATTGTTTTCTGATTTTCCTTTGATACCTTTTTTGCTCCATGGGTTATCTTGAAATATGTTGCTTAGTTTCTAAAAATTGGGGGAATTTCTAGAAGTTTTTCTTCTATTGGCTTATCATTCTGCAGCATCTTGATGCTTTTGAAATGTAGGCGCTTGCTCTGCGGGCCGCAGCGTTGTCTCTCTTGGTGAAAGGGGCCCGTGCGCCTGAGAAGGCCGTGCGTCCTATCAGTGGCGTGTGCAGGGTTCTGCAGATGCCACCCAGGTCAGCCTCTGTGGTCGTGCTGCGCATGCCCTGTATGTTTACTTATTCTGGCAGCTTTGGGGAGAGGAGCCCCGAAGTCTCAACTACAGCTGTGGGTTTATCTTTTTCCTCCTTCCAGTACTGTCAACCTCTGATTCATGTGTTTTGAAGCTCTGGAATCGAGTGCATACATTTTTGGGATTGTGTGTCCTCTTGAGTTTATTGACCTCTTCATTATTGTGAGATTAAATTCTTTATCCTTGGTAATAATTTTTACCCTAAAATCCACCGTATCTGATGTTAATATCATCAGTTCAGAATTTTTTGATTAGTAGTCAGCATAAAATATGTTGTTCTGTCCTTTTAATCTATTTATGTCTTTATATTTAAGATGTCTGTCTCTTGGAGGCAGCATATAATTGAGTTTTGTTTTTATTTCTAGTGAATGCAATCTGTGTTTGCGTTTTAACTTTCAGCTTAATTTAGACCACTTCATTTATGATGACTGTAGTTGTGATTAGGATTTAGTTTGTCATTTTATTGTCTTCTACTTGTTCCATTTGTTCTTTATTCCCTTTTTCCTCTTTTCCACATTTGTTTCGAATAAATTGAGTTTTTGTTATCACTCTATTTTGTTCTTTGTTGGCTTATAACTCTTTGCCCTCATACTTTAGCTGTTGCTTTGGTGGTCTGTAATAGCATCTTTACTTATTGTCTGTCTTCAGGTGATGCACCATTTCGCGTATCTTACAAGACCCTCGCAGCAGGGCTTTCCTTTCTCCCCTCGCGGCCTTCCTGCTGTCCCTGCCACGCCCTTTCTTTACGGATGCTGTAAACCCCACAGGACATCGTTTGCTTTGTGACATCGTTTGCTTTTTGCTCGCAGCGTCAGTCATCTTTTTGCTCGCACCGCCAGTGGTCTTTCCTGAGTTCTGTCAGCAGTCACGTTATCTCCTCTGCCTTTTTGGACATTTTCTGTCCTTAATTTCTGAGTCTCTGATTCAGAGTATTGACTATTCCAGATGCTTCAGTATGTTTAGGGTGTGGCCTTACAGTTTTGCTTCATGGTTACTGTTCTGGGTAAAATTTACCTTGGTTGATAGGTGCAGAATTTCATTTTTTAGATTTTACTGTTAACTTTCTGTGGATTTGTTATTTTCTCTCCTGCTGATTTTTGTGATATTCAGGTGTTCTGCAGATGCTGTTTAATGGTCCTCTGGCAGTTTAACAATGTCCAGATACTTACGCTGATGTTCTGCGTCTGCTCGGTGGTGACGGTGGGGAGAGATGAGCTTCTCCAGCTCTCTGGTTATCTTTCTACTTGCAGGACTCTGTAGGTTTTTACCCGTTGTTTCTTTCCCCCCGACACTGAAATTACTAATGGGTGCTCTTCCGTTTTTGCGTCTTGCCTCCTATAGAAGTCCCCTCAAATTGTTTGGCCGTAAAAGTCCTTTACTTGTAGGCAGTTTTCTGGTGTGAGTCCTTTTTGCAGACTTTTCAGACTTTAAATGCCTTCCTCTTCCTTGTGATGGTTTTGTATTGAACTTGTATACCGCCATTAGCTTTAACTTTTCCAAAGTTTTTCTTGATCAGCCTTGCAGGGGCAGGAGCGTAAGACTTCCCACTCTGGGACAGGGAGCTTGCCCCTTTTTATTTCCAGTCATTTTGAAGTTTAGACATTCTCAGTCTTCAAACTATGAGGGCTGAGGGCATAGTTTCTGTGTAGATTCACTTCCCTTCTTTTTGTTCTGTACTATTTTGGGAGAAAATATTGAAAGAGGGGAGCTATGGCCCACCACTGTCTTTCATTATCCATAAGTGGTATTGCTTCTGGGTTTATTTTATAAATGTAGGTATGAACATGTTCTCAAACATACAAGTATCTGTGTGAAAATTCTAAAAAAGACATAGGAAACATGTTTGAGTCATTATTACGGTTAGATGAGGTTATAAGTGTGGGGACCCCCCCACCTTAATGGGAATAGTGCCCTTTTTAGAAGAGATACCTGGGAATTTTTTTTTCTGGTCATGCTCATAAAGAAGAAGAAATGAGCACACAGAAAAATGTCAGCCACCTATAAGCTCAGAGAAGTGGTTTCAGAATGAAACTTAGGCTTTGATCTTGGATTTCCCAGACTTGAGAATTGTGAAAAAATAAATCTCTGTTGTTTAAACCGCCCAGTCTGTTGTATTTTGTTATGGCAGCCTACGTAGACCAAGACAGACAGACAGACACACACACACACAGACGCACACAGATACATGTACACTTGTATATTATTACAGTTATTTTTGTAACTAAAAAATTTGGATGTGTGAAAATATATCTTAGTAAAGGGCTGGGTAAATAAAACTTATGACAGAAACATATATTGGAATATCATCCAGTCATTGTATACAATGTGTATTTTCATTTATTGATATGAAAGATGTATGCAGTATATTAAGTGAAAACTTTATAAAATAGCTCAAAGTATGTTCCAGTTTTATTAAAAAGAATAAATTTTTAAAGGAAATTTACCCCAAATATTGAATATAGATTTTATTGGTTTTAGGACTACATGTAGTTTAATTTTCTTTTGTATATTTCTGTGTTGTCTTTTTAATAAGTTGTTGTTTTTATCATAAACAAAAATTTGAATTTGTGAAAAGTTCTAAAAATACTGAACGGAAAAATCATATATATGGAATCTGTCTTTTGGGAAGACATGTTTGTTTAATAGGAATTAATTTTTCTGAATATAGCTAAGAGTTGAGGCTTAAAGGCAAAGGGCCACCTTCAAAGAGGGATGCCATATTTCTCTTTGCTAAATCTGACAACCCTATATTAAAAGAATATGATTTACTTTGTATATTTGAGATTCTAAAAGTGTTCATAGTAGAAAGAACCCAAATATTTTTCAGTGTGCAAGTGCGGAGGTTAAGGGTCACAGAGGTTGGTGACTTCCTCAAGGTCATCCAGCAGCTCAGGGGGCCGTCAGGACCACAGCTCAGTCTTGCACAGTTCTTGCCATCCTCTCTTGCGTGTCAACCTTCTATATTTTTAGCTTGCTAACTGAGAGCTAGGTTCTGTTACCAGTGATTATAGGAGTTAATCTAAGCAGTGTTGTTACTTTAATCCTGTTCTGAAGTTTGTTTCTTTAACACAGCAATGCCATACAGTGTCGGTTGGATAAATAATGGTCTTAGCTACCCATGGGCTTCCCTGCTAGCTCAGCTGGTAAAGAATCTGGCTGCAGCGCAGGAGACCCTGGTTTGATTGGTGTCAGGAAGATCCGCTGGAGAAGGGTCGGCTACTCACTCCAGGATTCCTGGGCTTGCTTTGTGGCTCAGCTGGTAAAGAATCCGCGTGCAACGTGGGAAACCTCGGCTCCATCCCTGAGTTGGGAAGATCCCCTGGAGAAGGGAATGGCTACCCAGTCCCGTATTCTTGCCTGGAGAATTCCTTGGGGTCACAAAGAGTCGGACACGACTGAGCTACTTTCACTTTACTTCACTTTACTTCACTACCTGCCCATATTGCTTTTATCTAGCTATTCTGGCGAAATCCTGTAATTTAGGTTGAAAAGATGACCATAGCATATTAAACACATTTCTTAAATTGTTTGCGTCTTTATCTTTGGCTGTGCTGGGTCTCTGCTGCTGCCTGAGCTTCGCTCCGTTGTGCTGAGTGGGGCTGCTCTCCGGCTGTGGCTCACGGGCTGCTCGTCGTGGCGGCTCGGCTGTGGCTCACGGGCTCTGGGGCCTGTGGGCGCGGCAGGTGCAGCTCCGGGGCCCTAGAGCCCAAACTCCGTAGCTGCGGGATACCGGCTTAGCTGCCCGTGGCATGTGGGGTCTTCCCGGATGGGGGCTCAAACCTGCCCTGTTTCCTGCATTGGCAGGCAGATTCTTTACCGCTGAGCCACCAGGAAGTACTAAATTTTTTAAAATAAGAAAGTACTTTTAACATGAAATAATTTCTAGCTTAAATCCTTTCCTCAGTGGCATTCTTTTTTAACTGGAAGCAAAAAAGGTGAACTGTTCCCAGTCGGGAGATGCATGTATATCCACCTCCTGAGCCCATGGGCTGTATTTCATGATGATCTTTTGGAACATTTGAAGAATGTTTAGTAGCCGTTCAGGTCTACTAACAGGCAGTGCTACTTAAACATAGACGCAGACAGCTGCTTTTGCTTTGTGGAGACTGACCGTCTTCAGACTGGTCAGCATAAAGGCTGACTGCAGGCTCTGGAGCTAGCCTGCTGGGGCTTCACATTGCTAATCCACACTCTCCAGGTGTCCCTCAGTCTCTCAGTGCTGCAGTTCAGCGTTTGTGGAATCTATATAGTAGCGCTGCCTGCTTCACAAGATGATTATTGTTGCGGTTAGATTATGATAATACAGGCCAAGCGTTTATAGCAGTGCTAGCTTATAATAATAAAAACGAACACATATTGCACTTACTGCTGTCATCCTGGTCAACTTATTTTGTAGCATCATAAGCAGAAGTAACTTGAGAAGGCAGTATGTGAAATATTTGGAAAAGATATTCATCAACATATCAACCATTAAGTGTTCTATTGAGTATAATGCTCACTCTGGCTGGGATAGTCTTCACGCGTTCAAATGTGCAGTTTGCAGAAAAAAAAGTTTACGCTGAAGTGTGGAATCTGGGCTTCCCAGGTGCTGCGGTGGCAAAGATTCCAGCTGCCGGTGCTGGAGGCGCAAGAGATGCCGGTTGGATCCCTGGGTCGGGAAGACCCTCTGGAGTAGGAAATGGCAACTCACTCCAGCATTCTTGCCTGGAAGGTGCAATGGGCAGAGAAGCCTGGTGGGCCCCAGCGCACGGGTCCCAGAAGGTTGGGCGCGACCGCGCGCATGCGTGCACACTCAGCCGTGGACTCCGCCTTAACCCTCTTTCAGCATCACCGAGATGCGGAGACGCTGTCTTGTAGACCATACTTTTCAGCGTTGAAAATTGCGCATGTGTGTGCGTGCTTACGGAGAAGGCAATGGCACCCCACTCCAGTACTCTTGCCTGGAAAATCCCATGGACAGAGGAGCCTGGTAGGCTGCAATCCATGGGGTCGCTGAGGCTCGGACACGACTGAGCAACTTCACTTTCACTTTTCACTTTCATGCATTGGAGAAGGAAATGGCAACCCACTCCAGTGTTCTTGCCTGGAGAACCCCAGGGACGGGGGAGCCTGGGGGGCTGCCGTCTATGGGGTCGCACAGAGTCAGACACGACTGAAGTGACTTAGCAGCAGCAGCAGTGTTCAGACTACAAAAGCCATGTTAATATGCGGTTATGGACTGTAATCACATTCAAGGTGGAAGGAATTTTCTAATATATTAATGTTTTATGGTAAAGTGTATTCTGTGCCCTGTTAAGATTATTGACCTTTCTGTTTGGAAGAGGTATGAAAGATGCCATCTGAATCACTAAATCTCACATATAAACAATCACTATTCCATGTGTATGTGCTGCTCTGGGAACAGACTTTTAGAATACAAATACTTAAGGCCAAGTAAACTAAATTAAATGTATTTTTAAATATAGATGACATTATATTATTTCAGAGGTATACAGCATAATGATTTGATATTTGTATATAAAGTTGGCACTTCATACCCTCTAGTTCTGCAGGATTTAATCAACTATGGATTGAAAATATTGGGGAAAAAATTACAGAAAATTACAAAAAGCAAAACTTGAATTTGCATCATTAGCAACTATTTACATAGTGTTTATATTGTGGTAAGTATTGTAAGTAGTCTAGAAATAACCTAAAGTATACAGGGGGATGAGTATAAGGTTATTTACGGATAAATGCTGCGTCATTTTATATATAAGGTACTTAAAGATCCAGGGATTTTGGTGTTTGTGGGGGACCTGGAACCAGTGTCCCTCGGATACCCAGGGGCTGCTGTATTGTAAGATGATCACTAAGTCTAGTTAACAGTTAACATCCATCACCATACAGTTACAAAATTTTGATTTCCTAATGATGAAAAATTTGAGGACCTACACTTTTAGCAACTTTTAGATACACAGCACACTCTTATTAACTGTAGTCTGCATGTTCATTATATTCCCATGACTTTCTTATTTTATAGCTTGGAGTTTACACATTTAACCCCCTTCACCCGTACTGCTCACCTTCTACTCATGATACACTTTTAATGCTTGATATAACTAAATGGAGGCTGTACTTTGCAATATTGGGAACTGTTCTCTAGGCCTTAGATCATAAACTCTTCAGAGCTGATTTCAAGATATTTTTTAAAATGACTTCCTATTCTTAAACTTTGTTTCAAGGCCAGAGGGTTACTGAAACATACTGTTCTTCTCTAGAGTGTGGATAGAACCATGTCTACTTTTAGCCACGCCTTTTTACCTACAATGCTGTACATTTTAGCTAAGCATCTATCATTCAGTTTAGAATTGTGTTTATTATTATTTAATGAAATCGATTTGTATCATACTCTTCCAAAGATTCTGTTGAATTTTTAACCAATTTCTTTATAACCTTCCCCTAAGGTATTCCCATCTGTCAGCAGCACTTAATTTGGAATAACATGGAACTTGAAGATGATTATTGCTTGAATTATTACAAGTGAGTGTAACTGCATATCAGATGTTTTATAGATGCTCAGAATTACGACTCCGTTTACCACAGTTTTTCTTCTGAACCCTTGAATCGTGTCTGTCTTCCTCTGAATAATTCTTAGCTCTGGATTTCACTAAATTCCGTACTTTAGGATGTGTTGGCTCCATACCCATGCTACCTGATTCTTGTCCTCTGATTCTTTGTTTCACCTTTTCATTGTTTATACCAAGCTCTTTACCCCTGCGTTTTCGACTTCCTTCTTATCTTGCCTGCTTTGCGCCTTTCTTTGAATATTGGCTTATTACCACCTGGCCTCAGTCCTTCTCTTGCATTTTCACGAGTGTGCTGGTGAGAGAGTGTTGCTCTTCATGCCTTTCATTTCTCTTAAGCTCTCCTGATGTGACACTAAGTGACGCTCTGTGCGTCAGTGATTGCAGACACGCTGTCTGGCCCTTTGTCTTTCTCCCTTCTCTCACATAATTCTTCATTCTTTCCAAAACAAAAAGGTCAGAGGCCACGTGGGACAGCTGGAGAGCACTGGGCATTGGGAGATTTGTAGATTTGCAATTTTTCTATTTTATTAGTTAGATCTGTCATTTCTGACACTTTAGGTCTTAACAGCTTCTTTTCTTCTTAGGGCCTAACATGTGAAATGATGAGGCTAAACCACAGAGGTCCTTTTCATACTTTTTATTCATTTCATATTTAAGTCTTAAGAGGACTTCATGTTTTCATTATTTATGCAAATAAATGAGTTAGCATTTTATATTTATGCACATTGCTGTATCTTTAAAAAATCTTTTAGAGTAGGCACTATGCCTGATAAACCAACACATAAGAATGTGTATATTTAACACTGAATGTATTTTGATGTTTGTGGTTTTTTTTTGTGTGTGTTAATTATCCACAGCATTTCAGAAGGTTGTACCTTGAAGCTGGTCTTGGCTATGCGCGGTGGACCTATAAATACTAGTAGAGGTAGGCATATGTTAAAATTACGTATATTAAACCAATTTGACAGTAGTAATCTTCAAGCCAGATGATGTTACAGCCTCAGGTTTTATTCAGGTTTTTTTCCCAGCTATTATGTCTTAGAAGAACCACACTTGTTTCTCTCAGCATTTTTTTATTTTTTAAAAATGTATTTATTTTTATTGAAGTATAGTTGATTTACAGTGGTGTGTTAATTTCAAGTATCTAGCAAAGTGATTCAGCATACATATGTATATGTCTTTATTTGTATATGTATGTATCTTTTTTAGATTCTTTTCCTTTATAGGTTATTATAAAATATTAAGTATACTTCCTTGTGCCATATAATAGGTCCTTCAGCATTGTTTTACAAAGCCTAAATGCACAGAGGCTGGAGCTCATATTCCAGAAAATCTCATGATTCCTCATTCAATCCAGAAGGATTTAAATATAAGCCTCACCAGTACAGGAAAGGACAGTGGGATGGCATAGTATAAATATTACATTGCTATCCCTGTGTTTAGGTGCAGTTCACTGGTCTTGTTGCTTTTTTCAGTCCAGGGAGTTTTCAACTCCTGGGTAATGATTGTTACAGGAGATTCCAAAGATGGCTCTTCGCCTGGTTTGTGATGCGTTTGGGTTTTGTGGATACGGTCATGTTGCGGTTAGAGCCTTTCTTCAGGGTGTGGGTGTCTCAGCGTCCACCCACCCATTCAAGCGGGAAGCGCATTTGGAGCATCTCCTAGGCGCTCCGTGCAGTGTTTCCCGGGAGAGAGTCCCTGCTTCATCACGTGCCGCAGCAGATGGGAGCGGGGTCGGTCCCTTGGCGGCTGTCCTGCCGCGGCGGGACACTGTAGCGGGGGTGGCGGCGGGCAGGAGGGGCGCCCGGGGGTGGCGGCGGGGCGAGGCGGAGCCGCGGGGAAGCGCCACGCCCGGGGAGACCCGCAGCGCCCGCCTGTCCCTGCGGCAGCTTCTCGCGTGGGTCCCCACGGAGCAGAGTCCTGCTCTGCAGGCCTCATTTTGGGGAAGGTCTTTGTGTCTGATCCTTTACTAACCAGAAAACGGAATGTTAAGTATTGATTCCACCGATGGCTTAATACTTCTTCCACAAGTCAGATTCCATCTCCACGCTGCCTAATTTTTTTTCGAAAGTAGGGTTTCCACCGCCTTTTTCTTAGCTGCTTCCAGAGGATTTTTTGAGATGGCCTACTGGGACTGTTGAACTCTTATGGAGAAGTTAGAAAAAACGAAGATAATGTGAGAGCTGATTAGCTAGACTTGCAATACCAGGGACTTCCAATTAATTGGACTTAAACTGTCCCATGTGACACATGACGTCTATACTTCCGATTCTGGGAGTAGTACAAAACCCTCGTGCATCTACCGAGCTGTTAGGATAAGACGTGGATTTAATGGCGTGAATTTCCTTGCATTATATTTTCGAAGTTTGTTATTTGTGTATTGTCTTTAAGCACGGATGTTTTATTGTTATTATTTATTACCTGCTTCTCTTACTAGGACTACAGTTACATATATGACGAAGAGTATGAGCACCACAGGTTCTGAATTTAGCATCTGTGTATTTTTTAAATTTAAAGTGGTGAGAGCTATCGCTGCCCTCTGGTGGCTGAAGTGTGTCATGCCTTTTTCCTACAGTTCCCTGAGCTCTGTTTGTAACTGAGAAAGTCAGGCCCTAGAGCTTGTCTTATTGGATATTTTAGATTAAGTTTTTACAAGTTTGCCTTCATGGAATCAGCCTTTGAATTTAGCAGCTTGCTGTTGTCGGCCTTTGTCGGTTTGGTTGCTAAGTTGCGTCCGACTCTGCAGCCTCATGGACCCTCTCTGTCGCCTGCTCGTCTCCTTTCCCCATGAGGTTCTCCAGGCAGAAAGGCTGCCGCGGGTCCCCGTTTCCTTCTCCAGTTGTCTGCTTTACATCATTGAAAACTTTGTGAAGAGGAAAAACTCCCCAAATCTAGAGCTTCTCCAGACTGTATATCAGCTTATTTTTAGCTACTGAGTCTTACTTGAAATTCGTGGTTTGGAAAATATCTCTATCATGTGAATGCTAGTAACATTAGCTTTTAAAATTGGTTTGAATTAAATGTCATCAAAGCAGCCTAGAAAAGGGCTCCCTCGGCAGCCCAGGGGCTTGGACTCTGGGCTTCCAGTGCAGGGGCGTGATTTTGATCCCTGGTGGGAACTAAGACCCCGCAAGCTGCATGGCACAGCCAAAAAAGGAAAACATTTTCCTTTCTAAAACTAAGTTTTACCCTAAACTATATGCATAATATTTTACACTGGGTGAAGTCTAAATGATTTTCCTATTATGAAGAGGGCTGTGTGTGTATAGCCGTTAAGTGCCGACGCATGGTCAGTGCCAGTGACCCCTGAGTAAGGCACGCTTGCCGGTTAAACAAGGCCTTGCCGTGGCTCTCGTCCTGGCAGCCGCATAGTTTTTGTCTCTTGTTACTGCAGTGTGGAAAGTGTAGCGTAAATACATTTTGGATCTATGAAAGCCTTGGCAAAAACAAGGGGAACCTTCCCGTGTTTCTGAAGTCTCTGTGTTGTATTAATAGTGGTGGTATTGAATTTAGCATATGGGGACATCTTTAATGGCTGATTAGCTTCACACTTAGTATTCATTATTGTTGTGACTTTCTGAAGGGTAGTTCAGCACTGTGATTCTGTTAATAAATAAGCTACTTGAATGAAAGTTATGGAGTTTGAGAAATTGCTGCCTCTTTTAAGAAAGGACAGTGTTTGTGCAACTTGACATGAAACTGTCTTTAGGAATGCCCTTGTTTTGTTTTTTTTTTTTTTGCTGTAGCCATTACTTAGACCCCTGATCTGGGGTTCTGGGGCTTTTAGAACATTCAGCCTGTGAGCTAGCCACCTCTTGCGGCTTGTTCCCACCACAAGAGCAGGATCTGTGGCTGCCGTGGATTAGAGTGGCTTGAGATGACGCTAGCAATATCGTTCAAACCTGACGACTCCTCTAGACCACTGGAGCCGTGTGCGCTGACTAGACACACGGATGTCTGCCAGAACAAGTGGGGTCCTGGGCGGATGCTTTCAAGTAGCAACATATTAATCATTACAGACAGAGCAGTTTTTGTATAATAAGTGGCCCCATTGTGGTCTTGAGTTACCATGTACTGAAATGGCACCCCACTCCAGTGTTCTTGCCTAGAAAACCCCATGGACAGAGGAGCCTAGTAGGCTGCAGTCCATGGGGTCGCAAAGAGTTGGACACGACTGAGCGACTTCACTTTTCCTTTTTTTAAATTACCTGTCTTCACATCAAGAAACAACTCTGAGAAGAATCAGCCTTTATATAAAACCAGACAGAAAAAAGGGATTCACTTCTAATTTCTAAAATATGTCTCCCAGTTATGTGTGTGTTTTTTTAAATCTAAAGTAAGTGGAATTTACGTTAATTTTAAATTATTGATTGTTGAAACCAATATTGGAACATATAGGGAGTGGAAGATATGAAGTGAAAATATTTATAGATAATTACATCATAGAATCAATGGATATTCACTCCAGTGGCACAGGAAAACCTCATGTATTTGGTTAAACCCTGTCTTTGTAGATAACAACATATTTCTTTTCTTTCCTATTTAATACAGCATAGAAAATGTTGTATAAACTATAAAAAGACCAAAAACTTATTTGAAGAATACAATATATATGTATTGTATGTCCAGAATTGCTATTCAAACTTGACATGTTACATCCTGATGGTGTACAAAAATGCATTGGACTTGATATAAATTGAAGACTTATCTCTCAGTGTTTCCATTTGTAGTTCCTGTGGAAGATCCACTTAAGGAGATGGCTGAGTACATGGAGTCCAGCCGAGATGAGGTCTGGGAGAAGGCCTCCTGCAACAAGCAGGTCACACTCCTGGTATACCAAGAAGGAGAGCAGCTGAATTTCTTCCGTGTTGTAGACAGGGGAGACGGCACTCTGACACCGTTATCTGAATCTTTAAGGTAAATAGGTTTTCATTTACGTGTCTCACTTAGAAAAGGAGAACATCATGTGATGCGCCCATAAGCCGTATGTCTACCTGGTGTTGTCAGAATAATCTTACTATAGTCACAAGAGTAACTAAATTTTATGCATCCTCCCCTTCTCCCCCTCCCACCTCAGTTATATCATTCTAAAATTGTTCTTCCTACGATTGATAGGAGTAATTTCTAAAACTGAAATTTTTTTATGGAGTAGGATTTTTTTGTAAAAATATTTGTCATTAAAACTCTAAGATGCCTGCTAGATTATTGAGTTTTATTATAATAGTGTGATGTTCTATCAATATAGCCATGGCATAATATAAAGGCTTAAGCCTCAAGTTACTCTTTTTTTCCCCCCAAATTTAACTGTTGCTTAAAGGTGGGTGCGTCTTTACTTCTCTAGTCCTGTTTTCCTACTCTGTAAGAGGAGGAGGGGGAGTTCCTTCTCACTGACAAGGGCCCAGATTCAATCCCTGGTTTGGGAACTAAGATCCCACCAGCTGTGGGGCACAGCCTCAAAAAATGATAAATAAATAAAATAAATTATATAATGTATAATCCTTAAAAAAAGGAGGGAGGGTTGTTTTAAAGTCAGAAGGAAACGAAGGTGCTTGGGCTAGGCAGTAGAAAAGTTAGTACATTGGGTAAGGTGAGTTTTAAGTTTCTGTGCACTCTGCCTTACTATGATTTTTTTTTTTTGTTTGATTTTTTTAACCTTATTTCACTTTAAAACATTCACTAAACATTTAACTGAACTTTTATAGTCTATTTTTATACTACACACTAAGTTATAAAAATTATATTCCTTCCTTTATGGAACATGAAGTCTGCTATAAATTGTATCTATAATATAATTTTGTCAATTGTTGTAAAAAGACATTAAGATCTCTGGAAAAGCAGATCAGAGGGCCTTCATTTCATCTGAAAGGTGGGGAGTTAGGAATAACCTCTGAGAAGAAGTGACCTTGAAAGAGGAGCAGGACAGGCAACAGGGGAGAGGCCGCAGGTAACTGAGCCTTAATTCCACAGCACTCACCCTGGGCAGCACCGCTCACAGGAAGAAGCGTGCAGCCCGCAGCCAGTTTCCATGGCTCGGGAGCCGAGGCCCGGTGCAGCAGGCGCTCTTCTCAGGTTCCCGCAGAGCTGCGGTCCTGGTGTCGGCAAAGGTGCGCCCCCGGAAACGCCAGTGGGAAGACGACCTGCTTTCAGACTCATTCACTTCGTGGGCCTGTTTCCTGACAGTCATAGGACTGAGGGCCCTGGTTTTTTTGCTGGCTTTTGGGTAAAGGCTGCCTTCAGTTCTCTTTTGATTAACTCAAAATCAGCTGATTTGGAGCCTGAGTTATATCTGAAAAATCCCTCTACTTTTGCCATATTTTGTTGAAGCAAGGCATCAGTTCAGTTCAGTTCAGTCGCTCAGTCGTGTCCGACTCTTTGTGACCCCATGAATTGCAGCACGCCAGGCCTCCCTGTCCATCACCAACTCCCGGAGTTCACTCAGACTCACGTCCATCGAGTCAGTGATGCCATCCAGCCATCTCATCCTCTGTCGTCCCCTTCTCCTCCTGCCCCCAATCCCTCCCAGCATCAGAGTCTTTTCCAAGGAGTCAACTCTTTGCATGAGGTGGCCAAAGTACTGGAGTTTCAGCTTTAGCATCATTCCTTCCAAAGAAATCCCAGGGCTGAGCTCCTTCAGAATGGACTGGTTGGATCTCCTTGCAGTCCAAGGGACTCTCAAGAGTCTTCTCCAACACCACAGTTCAAAAGCATCTGCCAAAGTGCTGGAGTTTCAGCTTTAGCATCAGTCCTTCCAAAGAACACCAGGGCTAATCTCCTTTAGAATGGACTGGTTGGATTTCCTTGCAGTCCAAGGGACTCTCAAGAGTCTTCTCCAGCACCACAGTTCAAAAGCATCAATTCTTCCGCACTCAGCTTTCTTCACAGTCCAACTCTCACATCCATACGTGACCACTGGAAAAACCATAGCCTTGACTAGATGGACCTTTGTTGGCAAAGTAATGTCTCTGCTTTTGAATATGCTATCTAGGTTGGTCATAACTTTTCCTCCAAGGAGTAAGTGTCTTTTAATTTCTTGCTGCAGTCACCATCTGCAGAGCCTAAAAAAATAAAGTCTGACACTGTTTCCACTGTTTCCCCATCTATTTCCCATGAAGTGTTGGGACCAGATGCCATGCTCTTCGTTTTCTGAATGTTGAGCTTTAAGCCAACTTTTTCACTCTCCACTTTCACTTTCATCAAGAGGCTTTTTAGCTCCTCTTCACTTTCTGCCATAAGGGTGGTGTCATCTGCATATCTGAGCTTATTGATATTTCTCCCGGCAATCTTGATTCCAGCTTGTGCTTCTTCCAGCCCAGCGTTTCTCATGATGTACTCTGCATATAAGTTAAATAAGCAGGGTGACATGAATCAAAACCACAGAAAGATACCATTCCCCACCCACTAGCATGCCTGTGATCAAATAGAGAGATGAGTGTTAACAAAGATTTAGAGAAATTGAAAACCACATACATTGCTGACGGGAATGTAAAGTGGTGCAGACACTAGAAACAGTTTGGAAATTCCTCAGACAATTACACAGTTCCTATATAACCCAGGAATTCCACTCCTAGGTATATGTACCAAACAGAAATGAAAACCTACATCACACAGTAACTTGTACAAGAATGTTTAAGAGCAGTGTTACTCATAATAACCATAAGTTAGGAACAAATACTATTCAGCTGAAGAATGAATACGCAAAATGTGGCATATTCATACAATGGTATACTATTTGACAATAAAAAGGAATGGAGTACTGAATTATGCTACAACATGGATGAATCTTCAAAAACATTTTGCTAAGTGAAAGAATCCAGTCACAAAGGATAGTCGTGTGTTCCATGATTTCTTTTATAGGAAATGCCCTGAATAGGCAAATCCAGAGAGACAGAAGGTAAATAAATGAATGTTTCCAAAGACCAGAGGAAGGGGAGAATGCAGAGGTATGATGTTTTTGTGGTGATGAAAATATTCTACAATTAGTTAGTAGTGCTGGTTGTGCAACTCTATGAATATATCACAAATCAATGAATTATATTCCTTAAGTGGTGTTTTATGGTATGTAAGTTATATCTTAGTAAAGCTATTATCAAGAAAATAGTTTCTCTTCCACAAGACTTCTCAGTGAGTGGTAAAATCCTCAAGAGGAGTGTATGGTTTATATTTTATTTAGGGTACCTAACTGTTCTCATTTGCCTGGGACTGAAGGTGTTCCCAAACATAACGAACAGTGCTAAAACTAGAAAAGTCCTATGCCATCCATGCAATACTGGGGACATACAGTAAAAAAAAAAAAAAAAATCAATGTTTATCTGAAATGTAAGCATCCTCTATTTTTATTTGCTAAATCTGGCAACCCTAATTTTACAGGATGATCCAATTCGTCTAGATCACGTAAAAGCAGAGACCTAGAGTTAAGTTTAAATCTAAGAAACTGATAGTGTTTTAAGTTAAGGAAGAAAGCTCCCAAAGCATTTTAGAACCTTGGCCAAAACTATTACCAAGCAGTTCTTCAGAAATCTCTTTTCACAACTTTCTGCCTCAAGTTCTCTCATTTCCAAGGTCTACTGCAAAGGGTTCTTGTCAGAGGACTCTTTAAGAATGATATTAATAAATAGTTACATGAAATAATGGGCTTCTTTAAAGTGTTTCATCTTGGATGAAACATAAACTAGTTCCTCCTGGCATCTAAGTACATGATGAACTGTATTGTAAGTAAGTCTATTTTTAGCCCACTAGTGTTTTGGAAGACAGGCTGTTAAAAATAGAAGCAGTAGAGTAGAGAAGCAAGAGTGCTTTTCCTCATCGATTTATGAAAATTAAGCTGGTCCTCTGAGCCCAGTACTCTTGCCTGGAAAATCCCATGGACGGAGGAGCCTGGTGGGCTGCCGTCTATGGGGTCGCACAGAGTCAGACACGACTGAAGCGACTTAGCAGCAGCAGCAGCTGAGCCCAAATGGTTGGAGGGAAGGTGTGTGCCGCCGTATGATCAGGTTAAAAGGCTGTGGTTTGTAATTTGGAAATTAGCATGTCATGTGTCACTGAGGCAGAAGATAAGGGACGTAGCTTTAACGCCAGTTCCCTGGAAATGCATAGATACAGGAAGTCAAGGGCTTGCACGTTTGACCAGGTGAAAGGCGCTGTATTTTAAGAATCATACTCGTGACCTTGGAAGCCAGGACTCAATTCAATGATGGGTCTTTCCGTCACTTCTCAGCACTACAGGCTAGCGGCCACCAGGGGGCACCAAAGCACGGCCATTCCGGAGGACGGAGTCCAACACTCCTGAGCAGCTGGGTGATCACAGCCTCCCCTTTGAGATTCCGTGCCCAGTCTGTGCCTTTCGGCAAAGCGACCGGGTGGGTATGCGCATGGATTTACAGTCAGCCGATCGAAGATTTCTGACGTGCTCTGCCGCTTAGCACCCTTTCGGCCACTTTAATCCACAAACAAGGATTATAAAGTACCTCAGGCAGAGGCAAGTGATAAGAATTAAATGAGTCAGTGTCTGGAAAGTGCTTAATACTTAATCCCGTGCTTTTTGCGTCGTAAAATCTCTGTTCCGTAGTACACCCTGGAAGCCGTTAGGGGGTTCCGATGCCAACAAGGTCACAGAGAAGGCATTAGCTTTCTTCCATTCCCCTCCATTCCAGGATCTCTTCCCCCTTCCTCTCTCCTTCAGAGATCCCGAGACCTGCTTCAAAAGTCTTCCTTCTGGCAATTTGCCAAGGACATTCTCCACAGAAATACAGTGATTCCCAAAGTTCTGTTCAATCCTCTCTACCCAGTGTTTCCCCGTGTGGTTCAAAAGCCACTTGCATTAGAATCATCTGGATCCAGGAAGTGGGGATTTCTGGGGATGGAATCTAGGACTCTGCATTTTAATGAGCTTCCGAAGTCAATCTTATGCATGATAAAACTTGAGAATCTCTGCTCTATTCCTAGTGAGATTTTTTTTTAAACAGAGAATATAGTACACATTGATCTCAACCAGCTGTTAACTGATTATCTGATTAAAGTAATTCACACTGAACTGTGAAGAACAAATAAACTCCCCTTTCAGGAGAACTTGCATTCTGACGTTTTACAAATCTTAATGAATTTCCAATTAGTGAAATGTCTGGGATGGAAGTTTAAAGTAAAATGACCTTGCCAGTGACCCATACCTCAGGGGAAGCTTTCTTCTGTCCTGGAACCCCAGGCTCACTGACTAGTGTAGTGGAGGGAAAAGAGAAGGAAGAGAAGAAGAAGGCAAAGGAGGAAGAGTGGGAGATGGAAGGTTAGGAGAGGAGGTGGGAGAGAGGTGGACAGGAAGAACCACCCTCCCAAATATCCCCACCCCAACGGCACGTGTGCTTCAAGCTCATCCAAGTGCAGAAGGTCCCAGCTGCAATCCTTTATACTCTATCCCAGAGACATCACAACTGAGGCTTCTATTTTATTTGCTACTCAGTTTATTTTTTTAATACGAAACTGCCCAATTGCCCAGCCTAATATAAAGCTGCCTTTATATTAGGTAATAGCCCCTTGCTCTTTGTTGCTCCCAGACCATTTCTTCTCCCTTAAAGGTGGCAATGACCCAACCTCCAATTATTGGGTGTCCCCCTCTTCTCTCTTACAGCCCCTGAGTGAACTCTTCTAGCTCATGATTTTAAATACCATCCACACAACTGGTGTTTCCTAAATACGTATCTCTAGTCCCACCCTCTCCCCTTGCTCTCCAGACCCTTGTGTCTAACTGCCTCCTCTGTGCCTCCCCCTGTGATTGTTGTTCAGTCACGCAGTCGTGTCCAACTCTTTGGGACCCCGTGGAGTGGGGCTTCCATGTCCTTTACCAATTCCTGGAGCTTGCTCAAACTTGTGTCCATTGAGTCAATGATGCCATCCAACCACCTCTGTCATCCCCTTTTCCTCCTGCCCTCAATATTTCTCAGCATCAAGGTCTTTTCTAATGAGTCAGCTCTTCGCATCAGGTGGCCAAAGTATTGGAGCTTCAGCTTCATAATCAGTCCTTTCAATGAATATTCAGGATTGATTTCCTTTAGGATTGACTGTTTGGATCTCTTTGCAGCCCAAGGGACTCTCAAGAGTCTTCTTCAACACCATAGTTCAAAAGCATCAATTCTTTGACACTCAGCCTTCTTTGTGGTCTAACTCTCACATCCATACCATGACTACTGGAAAAACCATAGCTTTGACTATATGGACCTTTGTAAGCAAAGTAATGTCTCTGTTTTTTAATACACTGTTTAGTTTGGTCATAGCTTTTCTTCCAAGGAGCAAACATCTTTTAATTTCATGGCTGCAATCACCATCTGCAGTGATTTTTGGAGCCCAAGAAAATAAAGTCTGTCACTGTTTCCATTGTTTCCGCATCTATTTGCCATGAAGTGATGGGACCAGATGACAAGATCTTAGTTTTTGAATGTTGAGTTTTAAGCCAGCTTTTTCATTCTCCTCTTTTACCCTCATCAAGAGACTCTTTAGTTCCTCTTTGCTTTCTGCCATAAGGCTGGTGTCATCTGCATATCTGAGGGGACTGATATTTCTTCCGGCAGTCTTGATTCTAGCTTGTGCTTCATCCAGCCCGGCATTTCTCATGATGTACTCTGCATATAAGTTAAATAAGCATGTGACAATATACAGCCTTGACGTACTCCTTCCCAATTTGGAACCAGTCTGTTGTTCCATGTCCAGTTCTAACTGTTGCTTCTTGACATGCATACAGGTTTCTCAGGAGGCAAGTACAGTGGTCTAGTATTCCCATTTCTTTACATGTGACAATATACAGCCTTGACGTACTCCTTCCCAATTTGGAACCAGTCTGTTGTTCCATGTCCAGTTCTAACTGTTGCTTCTTGACATGCATACAGGTTTCTCAGGAGGCAAGTACAGTGGTCTAGTATTCCCATTTCTTTAAGAATTTTCCACAGTTTGTTGTGATCTACACAGTCAAAGGCTTTAGTGTAGTCAATGAAGCAGAAGTAGATGTATTTCTGGAATTTTTTCTGCCTTTTCTATGATCCAACAGATGCTGGCAATTTGATCTCTGGATCCTTTGCCTTTTCTAAATCCAGCTTGAATATCTGGAAGTTCTCAGTTCATGTACTGTTGAAGCCTAGCTTGGAGAATTTTGAGCATTACTTTGCTAGCATGTGAAATGAGTGCAATTGTGTGGTAGTTTGAACATTCTTTGGCATTGCCTTTCTTTGGGATTGGAATGAAAACTGACCTTTTCCAGTCCTGTGGCCACTGCTGAGATTTCCAAATTTGCTGGCATGTTAAGAGCATCATCTTTTAGGATTTGAAATAGCTCAACTAGAATTCCATCACCTCCACTAACTTTGTTCATAGTGGTGATTCCTAAGGCCCACTTGACTTCACATTCCAGGATGTCTGGCTCTAGGTGAGTGATCACACCATCATGGTTATCTGGGTTATTACGGTGTCATTTGTTTAGTTCTTCTGTGTATTCTTGCCACCTCTTCTTAATATCTTCTGTTTCTGTTAGCTCCATACCATTTCTGTCCTTTATTGTGCCAGTCTTTGCCTTTGCATGAAATGTTCCCTTGATATCGCTAATTTTCTTGAAGAGATCTCTAGTCTTTCCCATTCTGTTGATTTCCTCTATTTCTTTGCATTGACCACTTAGGAAGGCTTTCTTATCTCTTCTTGCTGTTCTTTAGAACTGTGCATTCAGATGGGTATATCTTTCCTTTGCTCCTTTGCCTTTCACTTCCTTTCTTTTCTCAACTATTTGTAGGGCCTCCTCAGGCAACCATTTTGCCTTTTTGCATTTCTTTTTCTTGGGGATGATTTTGATCACTGCCTGCTGTACAGAGATATGAACCTCCGTCCATAGTTCTTCAGGCACTCTATCTGCTGCTGCTGCTGCTGCTAAGTCGCTTCAGTCGTGTCCGACTCTGTGTGACCCCACAGATGGCAGCTCACTGGGCTCCCCCATCCCTGGGATTCTCCAGGCAAGAACACTGGAGTGGGTTGCCATTTCCTTCTCCAATGCATGAAAGTGAAAAGTGAAGGTGAAGTTGATCAGTCGTGTCTGACTCAGCGACCCCATGGACTGCAGCCCACCAGGCTCCTCCGTCCATGAGAGTTTCCAGGCAAGAGTTCTGGAGCGGGATGCCATTGCCTTCTCCGGGCACTCTATCAGATCTAATCCCTTGAATCTATTTGTCACTTCCACTGTATAATTGTAAGTGATTTGATTTATGACATACCTGAATGGTCTAGTGGTTTTCCCTCCTTTCTACAACTTAAGTCTGAATTTGGCAATAAGGAGTTTATGATCTGAGCTACCGTCAGCTCCCGGTCTTGTTTTTGCTGACTGTGTAGAGCTTCTCCATCTTTGGCTCCAAAAAATATAATCAGTCTGATTTCGGTATTGACCATCTGGTGATGTCCATATGTAGAGTCATCTCTTATGTTGTAGGATAAGAGTGTTTGCTGTGACCAGTGCATTCTCTTGGAAAAACTCTGTTAGTCTTTGCCATGCTTCATTTTGTACTCCAAGGCCAAACTTGCATATTACTCCAGGTATCTCTTGACTTCCTACTTTTATATTCCAGTCCCCCATGATAAGAAGAACATCTTTTTTGGTGTTAGTTCTAGAATGTCATGTAGATCTTCATAGAAACATTCAACTTCAGCTTCTTCAGCATTAGTGGTTGGGGCATAGACTTGGATTACTATGATATTGAATGGTTTGCCTTGGGAACGAACAGAGATCATTCTGTCATTTTTGAGATTGCACCCAAGCCTGCATTTCGGACTCTTTTGTTGACTATGAGGGCTACTCCATTTCTTTTGAGGAATTCTTGCCAATACTAGTAGATGTAATGTTCATCTGAATTAAATTTGCCCATTCTGGTCCATTTTAGTTTACAGATTCCTAAAATATCGATTTTCACTCTTGCCATCTCCTGTTTGACCACTTCCAATTTACCTTGATTCGTGGACCTAACATTCCAGGTTCCTAAGCAATATTTTTATGTACAGCATCGGACTTTACTTCCATCACCAGTCTTAGCCACTATTGGGTGTTGCTTTCATTTTGGCTCAGCCTTCATTCCTTCTGGAGCTATTTCTCCACTCTCCTCCAGTAGCATGTTGGGGACCTACTGACCTGGGGAGTTCATCTTTCAGTGTCATATCTTTTTGCCTTTTCATACTGTTCATGGAGTTCTCGAGGCAAGAATACTGAAGTGGTTTGCCATTCCCTTCTCCAGTGGAGCACGTTTTGTCAGAACTGTCCTCCATGACCCTTCTGTCTTGGGTGACCTCCACCTAGATGTCTTATAATTGGCTCAAACTTTAACACATAGAAAACTAAATTTCTTATTTTCCGCAAATAATGTTTCTCCCCCAGTGTTCCCCCGTTCCAGGAAATAGCATATCATTCATCCAAATGGGTTGGATCCGAAACTTCATCATCCATTGTTCAGTCTCCTCCCCTCCCCCAACACACAGTTCATGCAGCCTGTCACCAAGTCTGCCTTAAGAGTGCATCTAAAATCTACTATCACCACCTCCACCTCTACCAGCCTGGTCCAAGCCAGCACTTCTGCTCACCCAGGCTACTTCATTGTTTCCTAACTGCCCTTCCTGCTTCCACTCTTACCCTTACAGTCTAGTAGCTACAAATAGCCATAGTTGAATTTTTTATAGCATAGTTCTCATTACCTCCCAACCCTCCGATGACTTCCCTATTACAAGGTTTGCCGCATCCACATGGCTGACCCGTCTCCTGTCCCCAGATACCCTGGCTCCCCTGCTCTTCCTCCTGCCTTTGCCTTTGCCAATGGCTCCACCCAGAAGATGGAGACCCCGCCTGTCTTGTCCCCTCGCTTCATGCAGAGAGGCCCTCCTTGACCACCTACTTCCAAATAGCAACTCTTTGCTTACTCTGATTTCTTTCTCTTCCTAGCACCTAAAATGATCTGATATATTACAATGTATGTTTATTTATTTATTGTCTACCACATTCAACGGCAAGGCCTGTGGGAGCTAGGACTTACTCTCTTCTGTCCACCACTGTGTCCCCGGTGCCCACAACTGTGCCTGATGCATTGTATATGCTCAATTTAGTATTTGTTGAGTGAATGATGTAAAACTAAGCAAAAGTACAAATGTAAGTAAGGATGGCTACTAGCAAATGGTTCTAAGGTTATATCGAAGGTCTTATTTATTAGGAGAGTTGGAGAAAGATTGAAGTAACGGGTTCCTCTCTTTTTCCCTCCCTTGTGTTATTTTATGGTGGCTACTTGGATATGGCATGCTCCTTTCTGTTTTAGTAAATGGTCATTTCTGGAGTTCTATACCTCCTCTCTGCACACATAGAAAATCTCTTCTTTATTCCACAATTCTAAGCACTCAAAAATTGTGTATTCACAGTTACCAAGTCACAAACTCAGCTTTTACCCACTTACTGTCCATAAAACAGATCTAATAAGATTAGGCAATAGGAAGCTTTTCTATTGCAAAATTGTATTAATGGAATTCTCCCAGGGGCTAAGCTGTTCCCTCTCTGAAAGTTAAGCACATTCTAGAAATCACATTAAAACTCTTGCAGGCCTCCCTGGGTCTCAGGGGTCAAGGGAAGGGAAGCGAGATGAAGCTTCACAAAAGAGCTTACTACGCTTGACATACAACTTTTGATGGATAATTTGTTTTTTGCCTGTCTTCCTATGCCTTAAAGAAATCCTTAGCATTTTCTCTTTTCATGCCCAAGCTTGTTTTGCTGGCAGCCATTACCCATAAATTTCCCCACAAAGATAGGTATCTACTTCCACTAGGGGCATATCAGCATCAGCTCCACAAAGCAGAGCAAAAAGGCCAAACTGAATCCTTTGTAGGAAAGAGCTGGAGTGAAGGGGAGATGACTTTCTAATGTGGCAACATAGTTACAGAGACTTGTGGACATAGTGTGGGAAGGAGAGAGTGAGACGAGTGGAGAAGGTGGCGTAGACACACATACACTGTCGTGTGCAAAACAGGTAGCTGGTGAGAAGTCGCTGTACAACACAGGGGCCCAGCCAGGCGCTCCGTGATGATCTAAAGGACTAGGATGGATGGATAGTAGGCAGGCTCAAGAGAGAGGTGATATATGTATAATTATGGCTGATTTGCATTGTTGTACTGCAGAGACCATCACAGCACTGTAAAGCAACTTTCCTCCAATTAAAAAAATAAATTTTAAAAAAGTACAGTCTTAGTTCAGATTCTCCCATAGGCAGTCCCTGAAACCAGGAATCAAGTGTAAATAGTCTGTTGGGGAAGAGATCCCAGAAAACACTGGTGGGACATGAGAAGGGAAGACATGAAAGGGAGGGCAGCCACAAGTCACTTCTTGGGTAGTTGGAGCTCAGTCCCATGCGAGAAGCCTGGGAGACCGTGGACAAGGAAGGTGGTATGCATACCTCAATTTCCATCAGTCATCAACTGAGGACTGCTGGGAAGAGGAGACTTAATTCCCTGGCGGTTCTTGTCTGCCCTGTGCATTAGCAGAGAGGGTTCTTATGTCCAGAGAAAGTCCTCAGGCAGAGAGATGCTGGGGCAGTCAATGGACGCTGGCCCAGTGGACAGTGAAATGGCGACACCCAGGGGTAAAAGGCGGAGAGTCCACAGCCTCCACTGCCAACAATGACTTTTGCAAAAAAAATATTTCCAAAAAAATGGATGTTCTCCCACGAAGTCATCTTGTGTATAAACAAAGCTGAATGGGACAACTGTGGGAAGTTTTCATAGAACTGAAACCTTGGAGATATGCTTAGAAGCAGGTGATTGTGGTTCTGGTTGAGTGGACTGGGGCATTCTGGGTTGGGGCTGGATTTTCCTAGTGACAACTCTCAACAGCCTGAGAGTCCAAACAAGTTACAAAGAAAAGCAGATCCGGTGTGCCTGACCAGGGAAAGTGGCCCTGCCTCTCATTCCGGAAGCTGCTAGCACCTCCTCTGGGGTTGGCTGCCCCTTCACAGAGTCACTCTGACCACTCTTTCCAAGACCAAGAACCTCAGATACAGGTACACATACACACACGCTCGCTTGGGAAATCATGATAGTAGAGACACAGCCCTGAAATGTGTGTCTGTTTTGTATTCAGACATTTTTTAAGCTACCTCACCCCTTCAACAAAAGCAACCTGGCGACACTCACTGAGTTCTTCCTATCGGCCACATGTGTCCATTCAGTCTTAAGCACCCTATAAGCATCATCTCTATCAGTCATCAGGACAGCCTTGGAAAGGGGTTCCTCCCATCTTTCAGATGAAACTCAGAGATATTAAAGAACTTCTAGAGGGTTACCCACCCAGGAGAGATTAGTATTCAGAGCCAGAGAAAACATATTTAACCAAATAGCTATATGCCTTCAAGAAAATCAGGAAACTTATATCTCAAGGTAGCATTTGGAAAAGAGAACACCTGTGAGGCAGAGGGAAAGTGCACCCAGGGCAAGACAGACGTGGACAGAAGCAAGGAAGGAGGAAATGACATGTTATTCTTGGTCATCTTTCCTGAGCGGGAAGGAGAAGCAGCTTAGAGAAAGATGTGGGAGGCTGAATATTCACTGTCACCGGCAGAAATGAATATTTATCTTGAGGAGCTCACACATATTTGGGTTCCATGATTTGCAGTTTCGTGTATGGTAATACTCGATTTGTTTTTGTTTTATTAATATTTTTAAAAGATTGTCATGACCACAGAGTGAATTGCTAGTTATGAGCTAGTTCATGAAAGGGAAAAGCAAAGCAATTATGAATAAATTTGTAATTTCTATGCACAGAAGTATATGTACTTCTATGGAAGTCACTAAAGTGGAAGTAAAAGACTTCTATGGAAGTCACCAAAGCAGGGATGGCATAGTAAGGTTGACACCCTGTGAGTTCTTATGAAATGCACTAAGAATGAGGGTGCTACACGCTGCCCCTCCGACAAGCGTGTCTTTTGAGCTCATTATTAAAAGCCTTTCAACCCGTGTAAAGTATGGAATGGCTTCTTGTTAAAACTGGACAGTGAATTTTGTTAGGATTAATAAGTAAGCACCCTCATTCTATTCTCGGTGTGCCTGGGGAAGCCTTCCAAGGAATTGTACCTGTTGCTTTTAATAGATTCTATAGTATTTCTCTGTTTTTAATTTATTTATTTTAATTGGAGGCTAATTACTTTACAATATTTGGGTGGTTTTAGCCATACATTGACATGAATCAGCCATGGGTGTACATGTGTCCCGCATCCTGACCCTCCCTCCCACCTCCCTCCCCATCCCTTCCCTCAGGGTCATCCCAGTGCACCAGCCCTGAGCACTCTGTCTCATGCATCGAACCTGGACTGAAGGTCTATTTCATATATGGTAATATACAGGTTTCAATGCTATTCTCTCAAATCATCACACCCTCGCCTTCTCCCACAGAGTCCAGAAGTCTGTTCTTTATATCTGTGTCTCTTTTGCTGTCTCGCATACAGGGTCATTGTTACCTTCTTTCTAAATTCCGTATATATGTGTTAATATACTGTATTGGTGTTTTTCTTTCTGACTTACTTCACTCTATATAATAGGCTCCAGTTTCATTCACCTCATTAGAACTGATTCAAATGCATTCTTTTTAATAGCTGAGTATTGTGCCATTGTGTATATGTGCCACAGCTTTCTTATCCATTCATCTGCTGATAGACATCTAGGTTGCTTCCATGTCCTGGCTATTGTAAACAGTGCTGTGATGAACATTGGGGTACACATGTCTCTTTCAATTCTGGTTTCCTTGGTGTGTATGCCCAGCAGTGGGATTGCTGAATCATGTGGCAGTTCTATTTCCAGTTTTTTAAATTAACAACCCAACCAAAAAATGGGCCAAAGAACTAAACAGACATTTCTCCAAAGAAGACATACAGATGGCTAACAAACACATGAAAAGATGTTCAACATCACTCATTATCAGAGAAATGCAAATCAAAACCACAATGAGGTACCATCTCACGCCAGTCAGAATGGCTGCTATCCAAAAGTCTACAAGCAATAAATGCTAGAGAGGATGTGAAGAAAAGGGAAACCTCTTACATTGTTGGTGGGAATGCAAACTACTACAGCCACTATGGAGAACAGATTCTATAGTATTTCTTTTTTTTTTTTTTGGCATAAGGGCATGTTTATTTTTTTAATATAAACTTATTTATTTTAATTGGAGGTTAATTACTTTACAATATTGTATTGGTTTTGTCATACATCAGCATGAATCCGCCAGAGGTATACACGTGTTCCCCATCCTGAACCTCCCTCCCTCCTTCCTCCTCTATAGTATTTCTTAATGGAGACAAGGGGAGAAAGAAAAGAAATGTTATTGAGTTAACAATAGAAATTCCTGCTCATGTATTATTTACTTTCTAGAAAAGGTCACATGGGATAGTGTTGTGCCTGATGTCAGTGGTGAAGTGTCCATTGAACACAAGAATAGTGCACAGTCACCAGGACCTTATCCTTAGGCCATTTTCTGCCCCTTCTCAGCAAAGAAGATCTACATGAGTAGCCAGAAGAACTATCCTCTACAATTATCCTCTAACTCTCCTGTGTTCAAATCAGTATGTCAGATGGAAATGAAATTAGAAAGAGACAGAAAAAGAGCAAGAAAGGCAGAGAATATAAAGGCTAAAATGTAGGAGAAGGGAAGAAAGGGCAAGAGAAAATGTACTAGGCCTGTCTCAAGTTGTACATTTTGCATTTTCTAGATACCTCTGTATGTATATATATTTTAAATTATTGTTACAACCAAGAGATAAAATCTCCGTCTATAGGCTCAGGATGGGAGAACCCCTCTCCCTAACCTTGGCTTCCTCTGCCCAGCTCTTTAATGGAAGTAGAAGGAATAGAAAGCCCCCCAGAGTCTTCACTGAAGTTTCAGGCCACTGAGTGCCTCCACCAGTCTCCCAAGCTTTGCTTTGCTGGGTTTTTCATAGATTTATGTGACTGGTTGGTTTCATCCATTCACTCGAAACACAATTTTTGAACACTTATTGTAAACCAAGCACCTCATTGAGCTGGGAGTATAAAGATGAGTTGGACACGGTCTCTCCTCAGGGAGCTCAGTCCAGGGCCTTGCTCCCAAGAGTGTGGGACCAGCGGCAGCAGCAGCAGCATCACCTGGAAGATAGTTAAAAATGCAAATTTCCAGGATTCATCCCAGACCAGCTTAATCAAAATCTGCCTATTTAGCAAGATACCTAGGCAATTCTTAAGCATATTGAAGTTTTAAAAGCACTGACCTAATGGATTTTTGGCAGGGGAGAGGGGAGGCTCTTTGGTTTCTTTATTCTTCCATTATTCTGCTAGTATTTATTGATCACCTGTCATCAGGCTTGAGGTTGGGAGCTGGTGGTACATGGGTGAGCAAGACAAAGGAGATGCTGATGGCCTAGAGCTTGCATTCTCATGGGGGAAAAAAGCAGAAAAAAAAAATTGCATGAGCTAGTTACAGATCATGAGCAGTGCTATGAAGCAAATAAACTAATATGTAATGGTAGGAAACCAAACCGAACTATGACAGGTAACAGGGGCGGATGTCTTCATGAGTAAGTTATTTCTATTTTGTATTTTGCTTTCTGTTCTAAAAATGTAAACATAATCACTGGTCCTATGTGAAGAGAGTCAAAGACTATAATACTATCGACTATAATCCTTCTTTTCTCCTCCATGCCCATCCCTCTGCCTCTGGCCCTGGTACTGAAACTCCAGATGCCACCAAGCAGGTACAGTCACAGCCAAGCCCATCAAAAAGTCCAGGCTATGAGCAACTAAACATTTGGATGCGAGCTGGGTGATAAAGCCCAGAAGTACTGGTTTTACCTTTCTGGTTGTGGTAAAAAGGCATTAGAGAATCTAGAAGGACTTGGTACCTGGGGCATAGCTTCCTATCTCATTGTTCTCTTGCATCACTGCAGTCAGGGGCCAGAGTATGCTGGTGGGGATTGATGAATGGGAGGGTGGCCTGCAAGTCAAGATGAGCAATGGACATATACATGCAACCTCAACAACTTCAGACCTTCTCCTCACCTACAGTGTTAGTGCTAATCAGCTGCAACCAAAATCAGTGTTAGACCTTAACTCAGCGCAGAAGTATATTTTGACCATGCATTTATTTCCAGCACAAATCCAAACCCACTACAGTTAGACCTCTTGAGGGACAAACCAGTGATTGCCCAAAGAAAGGATACAGGTAAATCAGTCATCAGAGGATGGGGTTTCAGGTACTGCTCCTCTAGAAATTGTGTCATGAAGGAATATTTCATGCAGCAGATCTAAACCACAGTCAGAGAAAGGGCATCTGCCCACTGTTGCAGTTATCTATTGCTGCATGAGGAACTAGCCCAAATTTTTGTGGCTTAAAACTTTGTCCTAAGTTTTGTTGAAAAACCTCACACCCATTAGGATGGCTCGTAACCAACCGGTTTTATTATTTCTCACAATTGTGTGGATCAGGAATTTGGGAAGGGTTTAACTGAGCAGTTCTTCTGCTCCATGTAGCATCAACTAGGGTCACTTGGGGATCAGTAGTATGGAGGATCCAAGAAGGCTCACTCACAGGTAGGCCTCTTGCAGGGATGGCTGGTGGGCTCAGTTGGACCACTCTCCCTCTCCGTGTGCTACCAGGACCTCTTCATGTGGTCACTCCAGCAGAGAGATTGGAAATTGCCAGTGCTCTAAAGGTTCTCAACATCACTAATGATCAGAAAAATGCAAATCAAAACTACAGTTATCACCTTACACCCTCAGGATGGCTACTCTCAAAACAGAAATCTTAAAATGTCAGATATGAAGAAATTAGATCTTCGTGCACTGTGGGTGGGGTTATAAAACAGTGCAATAGAAAATAGTATGAAAAAAAAAAAAAAAAACTAAAAAAGAGAATAGTATGGAGGTTCCTCAAAAACCTAAAAATAGTGCTACCATATGATCCAGCAGTCCCATTTATGGGTGTGTATCCAAGAGAATTGAAATCAGGGTCCTGAAGAGGTATCTTCAAACCCACGTCATAGCAGCACTGTACACAGTACGCAAAAGGTGGAAGCAACCCAAATGCCCATCAGCAGATGAACGGATAAGCAGAATGTGGCACATACACACAATGGAATATTATTCCACCTTAGAAAATAAGGAAATCCTGTCACATGCTACAGCATAGATGAACCTTGAGGATATTATGCTAAGTGAAATATACCAGTTGCAAAAAGACACATACTGTATAATTCCCCCTACAGGAGCTATCTAAAGACATCGAATTCATAGAAAGGGAAAACAGAATGGCGATTATTGAGGGATGGGGTGTATGTTACTGAGAGAGAGGGGATTTGTGTAATGGGTATAGAATTTCAGGCTTGCATTATGGAAAGTCCTGGAGATCTATTTCACAACAATGTGAACTTACTGAACACTATTGAACTACACACTTCAAAATGACTGAGACGTAGATTGTATTGTGTGTGTGTGTGTGTGTGTGTTTACCACATTAAAAAGCAAATCACGTGGGTTTGATACTCTTAAAGCCTGGATTGAAGGGGAGGGGAACATAAACCCACCTCTCAATGAGAGGAAATGCAGAGAATCTGCAGCCAGCTCTCTCCCTGCCGTCCCCACCATGGGGCAGATCCTGTAGAGCTCCTGAGGGCCTAGAAGGTGAGGGGTTATTTCCAGGGGGTCATATTCAACCTCTGCAAGATGAAGGGTGTCAGAAAGCCTTGTTAGAGGTGGGCACAGATTGAAACAACAGAGTGGGAGAAACTGACAAAGCCTGTAGGGCCAATGAGGAAAAAACAGCCTGTAATCCCACCCTTACTGATTTTCACAACAAAGATGTAGCGCGCCATTCTGCTAAAAGCCTGAGCGGCCCCACCAAGCATTTCTCTCACTCAGCACCTGCTCCTCAGCTCCTGACAGTGGGAGCTCCAAGCCCTTACGGAACAGGTCAGATGGGAGCAGCCTGCCGAAGCAGGTCCCAGGAGCCCTTTCAGAGCTGGCAAACACGGAGAAAATCCAGTGATACCACAGCATTTAGACAGTGTGGACAATGTGGCCGTTGTAAATGCTGCTCTCATGAGCAGTGATTCAAATGACAGCTTCGAAAAGGGTTTGCAAAGAGCGCTTTGGAAATGGAACATGGGTGCCTCAGAGCCCATGACATGTTACGAGGACAAACCCAACTGAACAAAGATCCACAGCAGCAGTGAATGACTTATTTATTCAGTCCTGCTTTGTACATACCTAGGAGAAGATGACAGCTTTTAAATTGAATCCCTTGAGCTATGCAACATCCATGGTGCCTGGGAAACGTTAGCAAGAATTTTGAAAAAAGCAGAAAGTTTTATAAAGCAAAGGTCACAGTGTAACCATGCTAAAGCTGCCACCAAATTCTGCAGACAGCCCTGGTGTCTCAGAATCTCTAGGAGTGACAGCAACATCTGGAGGGGAAAACCCTGCCCTTTACCCTTTTAACCTGCCGGCTTCACACATCTGTTTGAAGGGCTAGCCCCTCCACACCTTCAGGTGGAAAATTCTTGGTGCAGGTCATTTAGGTAATCATGGCAGCATTCTCACTGCACCGCTTCTACAGAGTGTTGTCCTGGCATTGTGTGGGGAGTGTTGGTGTTCTGATCACCCCTGGAACACAAGTGCTTGCTGGTTCTTTCAGCCTAGCACATGCTGCAGAATTCTTGCATGCCCCGGGGTTCCTGTTGCATGGTGGAGTCAGTCTTTACAGGAAGAAAGAATACACAGTGGGAGCCATGTCTGAGTAACTCCAACCCAGCCAGCTTCCCCAAGGGATCTGGTGACAGTGCAGCCTGTGCTCACAGCGGGACTGAGACTAGGGTGAGGCCAATGAGGAGCTTAGCGTGCAAAATTTAAGGAGGCCCTTGTCCTGTATTTGCATAACCCTGAGAGTGAGCACCTCCTTGAATCTCATCTGCAAAGAGACCCACTGGCCTGCCTTTGTCCAGGCCTGGCTCACAGGCCTCACTCTCTCTTTTGCCATTCATTCCTCAGCTCCCTGCCCAAGGTTAGCACTGGGGTTGGGGAGTGTAGCCCCAGTGCCGACAGCAGTCAACAAAGAAGAGAGCTTTAAGAAGGAAGAGCTGAGAAATTGATGGTGAGATTGCAGTGAGGGATCCAATGAGGCATTTGGCTACACAGTGGCTACCTGTGACCCAAGACCAGAGCAGATCCAGGAAGGGTTGGTGATGAAAGACTTGCCCTGGTCTGCCCCTCGGCCATGGGCCAAGATGGTGGGGTGAAAATAGGAAACCCTGTGAGACTGGCCACAGAGGTTCCCTTGGTACAAGAAAGCTCAGGATCTTCACAGGGAGGTGCTTTTCCTATAGAAAGTTCCTTTCTCCCCAGGCTTGGATGTCAGCACTCTAGGGGCTGATCTGAAGCCCTTCCACCCCTGTCTGCTCTCTTCCCAGCCCAATATGATGTCATAAGGCCAAATCAGGCAGCTTAGCACTGGGGAGAGAGAAGGTGGGAGTCTTGGGTTCTGTGTGCATGTGTGCTAAGTCACTTCAGTCGTGTCCAACTCTCTGTGACCCTATGGACCATAGCCCTCCCGGCTCCTCTGTCCATGGGATTCTCTAGGCAAGAATACTGAAGTGGGTTGCCATGCCCTCCTCCAGGGGATCTTCCCAAGCCAGGGATCGAACTCACGTCTCATGTCTCCTGCACTGGCAGGCGGGTTCTTTACCACTAGTGCTACCTGGAAACAAATGGTTCAACCAAAGCAGACTTTTCTATCATTAAATCAGGGGTATATTCATTTCTGAACCTCAATACAACAGGGACTCCCTCTTGTCTCCCTTGTCCCCTGCGTCACATGCGTACAGCCCTGAGAAGTGCACTTCCACACGCAGAGTCACTTTTCATCACCATTTCCCTATTCTCCTTCCCACATTTGCAACCCCACCCACTCCTCCCCTTCTCCCTCTTCAGGCAGCACCTTTCACAAATCTTGCTGGAAAACCCAGACATTCAGTTTTGTGGATTTTAAATAGAAAATGATGCAGAATGAGCGAATTATGAGCTGGAGCAGTGGAATCATGGACCCACAAGCCCAACTTTGGATTCCATCGAGCCAGAGCACCTCCATGACACTGCAGCAGAGACCACTCAAGTTCAGAAGTGCCTGTGGCATTATGTCACATCCTTGGGTTGCTGGCTTATGTTGCTTATCTGAAGAAAGCATTCCCTTCCAGAGGGCCTCTGCCAGCATGATTCAAGCTAAGAGAATCATTACAGACTAATCATCATTATGGCATGATCACATTTCAATTATCCCCTGTGTAGTCTGGGTACATTAAAATGACTGCTCTGACTGAGAGAAGTTCGTTAAAAATCATAATGTGCATTAAGATTTTTTAAAGCCTGTTGGAAGCCAACAAGGGGATAAATTCTAGAAACAACGACAGAATCTTTCAGGGGTTTCTCTTGCACTTATGCAGAAAGCATAATCTTATCTTAAAATGTGGGATAAGGACTATAACTGAATAATGGGCCAATTGTTTTATTATAATTTGTGTTTCTAAGTGCTCTGGGATTCAAAACCCAACAGATTGTTTTCTGTTGGCCCCAGTCTAAGCTACTAGGTGCTTTGGCCCATCTTCACAATGTATAAAGTACCCCTAACTCCTGGTTAGCAGTGCCAAAATCTATGAAAATTAGCCAGAGGATGGAGTAGATCACACCACCTGTGATCTCTGTCAGTACAGGCACAGTCCCTAATATGTTGCAGAAAAGGAAAAGCAGCCTTCCCCTGAGCATTTGTCCTAAAGAAAAGAATTTAAAAAAACAAGTCAAGTTTCATATGCAAAAATATTCATTTTCGATAGTAACAAAAGAAACAGAAACGTACCTACGTATCTGACAGTGGTGAAATCATTGAGAGTGGAATATTGAGCGTGGCCTGGAGAGGAATGAGAATGGAATGGAATATAATGCAGTCATGAGAAACTGATGCTGATGATGCAGAGAGTGGAAATATAGGAAATTGTTTTTAATATTGCATTGAAAATGTCATCTATGCTGTGATTCCACCTATATCAAATAAGTGCACACCTTAGATAAGGAATAGAAAGAGACATGAGACGAAAACAGCTGGTGTCTCAAAGTGATTGGATTGTGGATGATTCATCTCTCTAGTCATTCCTTTTGAAACTGTTATAATGTTCATTCAATAATTAATAAAACTTGGAAGGAAAAGGAAAACACTCAAGTGAGGCATTTTCTGTGCCAGGCAGAAAAATCAGTGATGCATGGGATCATTTTGCATTCTCCCTTGCTCCTTCAAAGCAGCCTGTAATCTTCATCCACATGTAGGGAATATGCATGCCTGAATTATCAGGGGACCCCCCTCACCAGGAAGGCTGTGCTGTTTGTTTAATGGACCAGAAACCTCACTCCTTTCAGTCTTGTTTGATAACAAATCTAAGGTACATTTGTTGGTATGGTTTTTCCTTGACAAATATGCACAAAACTCTTGAGGACAGAAAATGATGCGTTTGTTCTTTCTCTCTTTTCTCTTTCTCTTGCCCATGCCCCCACCCCCCCTCTGCAGTTCTGCTAAGCCAATATTCTCTAGAATGAGCACAAAACAAATCAAATAACAGCTAAACTAATCGAATAACAGCTTTTGTACATCAGCATCGAGAGGGACGACGCTTGGGAGAGATCAGAGTACCGAGATGGATACCGGCGAGAGTGAAGCATCCAGCTGTCAAAGCACCTACTAAACCTAGATTGGCAGAGATGGGAGTGATTTTCCTGAAAGGAGATACGATCACGGATTAAACACCAGCTCACTGGAAACTATCATCGAATAAGAGCAGATGACACCCATGAGAAATCACATTCAGGAAATCTTTTAAGGAAGAGAAATATAAATGTGCTAGAATTAACATGTAAAATATATATGTACTGAGGTTTGTAAACTGTCCTTTTTTAATCAAACAGAAAACAAAAAGCTTTAATCTTTCAACATTATTTTAAAAAAGGCAGTGCATCCTAAATTATTCCTATCTCAATAGCCAAGAGGCTGATCAACCATCAGTTATTGAGGAAGCGTCTTAGAAGATGCCTCTGAATATTTTCATAGGAGCCATGACCTTTGGTTCCCATCTCTGCCGTTCATTTATGTCACTGTGTAATTAGTTACAATCACTCAGTTAAGAGATGTTAACGTTTCAAACTTTTTACTGAGTCTTTGTTCAGTTTAATCTGTCTGTACCAGTTATTACTGAGAAAGTGTTTCTGACATATACTATTACTCCATCAAGCTGTATATTACAGGAAGTACATCTTTACATCATAGGTTCCTGAGAAACATAGACTTCCCTATCTTTCAGGAAACAGCATCAAGGAACTCTGAAAAATATAGAAAGGTCATTTTCACCTTGAATGCTCACATGTAATATATAGGCTGCTATCAAATAAACACTTTTTCTAATTGCCCCTAGTAATACGTATAAGAATTTAATATACTTTACAAATAAACATCTAAAATATCTTCTTTTTGTATTCCTTTGTCCTATCATCAGAAATCCATATCCTTTCTTTCCCTTACTTTCCCTTACTAACACCATTCCATTAAACCTATTTCTAAATGATAGTAAGTGGCACTAACAAAATAATAATTTAATAGCCTTAGAACTAAGTGAATATATACTTAATACAGGTCAAAGAAACTTGGTAGGAGTAAGTTGCCTTTTTGTTTACTAATTTTAGTTTCAAGAACACTCAGTTTTGTTTGTTTGTTTTTAGTTGATTGGCATTTAGAAGTAGTGACAAATGATCAATTGTCTTCAACAATCTTTTGCTCCCAGGCGTCCCCCACCGTCACCCTTATCACATATCCTGCAATATGCAACAACAGAAAAATATTTAATATTGAAGTAGCCAATTGCTTGAGAATGACACAAGCTAAAATGTATGTGCAGGAATCATCAGTATAAGCCAAACCATATATCTTAGAAGATGCCTCTGAATATTTTCATAGGAGCCATGACCTTTGGTTCCCATCTCTGCCGTTCATTTATGTCACTGTGTAATTAGTTACAATCACTCAGTTAAGAGATGTTAACGTTTCAAACTTTTTACTGAGTCTTTGTTCAGTTTAATCTGTCTGTACCAGTTATTACTGAGAAAGTGTTTCTGACATATACTATTACTCCATCAAGCTGTATATTACAGGAAGTACATCTTTACATCATAGGTTCCTGAGAAACATAGACTTCCCTATCTTTCAGGAAACAGCATCAAGGAACTCTGAAAAATATAGAAAGGTCATTTTCACCTTGAATGCTCACATGTAATATATAGGCTGCTATCAAATAAACACTTTTTCTAATTGCCCCTAGTAATACGTATAAGAATTTAATATACTTTACAAATAAACATCTAAAATATCTTCTTTTTGTATTCCTTTGTCCTATCATCAGAAATCCATATCCTTTCTTTCCCTTACTTTCCCTTACTAACACCATTCCATTAAACCTATTTCTAAATGATAGTAAGTGGCACTAACAAAATAATAATTTAATAGCCTTAGAACTAAGTGAATATATACTTAATACAGGTCAAAGAAACTTGGTAGGAGTAAGTTGCCTTTTTGTTTACTAATTTTAGTTTCAAGAACACTCAGTTTTGTTTGTTTGTTTTTAGTTGATTGGCATTTAGAAGTAGTGATAAATGATCAATTGTCTTCAACAATCTTTTGCTCCCAGGCGTCCCCCACCGTCACCCTTATCACATATCCTGCAATATGCAACAACAGAAAAATATTTAATATTGAAGTAGCCAATTGCTTGAGAATGACACAAGCTAAAATGTATGTGCAGGAATCATCAGTATAAGCCAAACCATATTCTATACCTGAGCAGAAAACATGAACATGTAGAATGCCTTCATTTTTGAACTCAAAATTAAGATCCATTTAGTATATATTATTGGAACAATGGAGAGTAATACAAGAAGAATCAACCAAGATACAGATCATGGTTGATTTTTCTTATCCTGTCTCACACTTCTAGTTTTGTCAATGTCTCTGGTATTAGCATCTTTTCACCCCAGATGAGTTTTATGTTTCAAATGGCTAAAAAGTATATTATAGATACAGTCAAATAAGTGAAATGCAATTCACAAAGATATGGATTTTCTAAAGAGGCACATTAGGGGAGTACTTATTATCTCTAAAGTATTAGCTGTTCTGGGAGTTATTTGTTGCTTTAAATATTAGCTCTCCCTCTGCATTCAAAACACCCTACTTACTAAATTTAATTACACACAACTTTTCAAAAATTCATCTTTTAGTTAAGGGGAGGTACCTCTCTACTTTACCTACAGTAAAAATAGAAGGTATTGGCTTTCTTTAATCCGTGTAAATTGTAGATTCCACTGGGAGTCCTACAACACTAATAGTGGTATTTATGAAAATGAAAAAGTGCTTCCTATCCACATGCAAGTGTTTTTAAGAAGTTGTTTTCCTTCTAAAAAACCTAAGTGTAATTTAGCATATCATAGTGCTCTGAAGATGGATCATTGACAGTGTACCATTTGTACATAGGTAAAACACATGTAAATCACTAAATGTTAATTCAGTATAAGAAGTATGTTTTTATCTTTTTTAAAATAAAAGTGACTCCCTTTCTCATTCTGTTCTGTTGTATTGTGTCCAAAAGTTGTGTGTAATTTTTTAAGGTCCAGGAAATGTAAAGAAATTTGTTGGAATACCTGAATTTCTGTAAAAAATAAAAATAAGATTTTGTTATTTAAAAGATTGTTTGGTGTTGTGGCGTACATTCATTGTATTCAGCGTCTGTCTTTGTTCAGTGATCCAGTGACAGGTGATGACTTGACTGAAATAACCATCTTTGAAAAATCTCCTTGCTGTCAGATTCCATAATATTTGCCAAGAGCAGACATTTATTGGATGTGCAGGACCCTCATCATGCGAAAGGCATGATTAATAACCTCCAAAGCCTCTTCTCACCAAGTAGAGACACACCTCAAGCTAAACCTTCATAGACTCAGTGGAATGAAATTGAGAAGTGACTAGCCAGACTGTTAAGTAAAATCTGGCCTGAAATATTCTGAAATACCCAATTAGTTGCTCCACCTTGGCTCCTGCATATTGAAACAGCCACCTGTTCCCTAGACATAAGCAGCAGTTTTGCAGTAGTTCATACTGAGTGTGTGTTGTCTGGGTAGGTCCTAATGCCAGATCCTTCATTTATTGCATAACTCTAAACAGCTCCTCACCTATTAAATGAACACAAATAATAAAGCCTGGCCCTATAGTGGTGTTGTGAGGCTATAAATTAAGGTATAGTGCTATGCTGGTGCTTGACTAGTAGGCAATATACTCTATGAATTTAATTCCTTCCCCCTACTATTTGCAAGACATTGAAGAAGAAAAGAAACAGAAACATGACCTCTGCTCTCAAAATGTTGAAGATAAAGTGACTATGAGTTTGGATTTAAAACTCAAATACCTACTACAGCCAGAGAGATAAGTAAGTTACAGAGCAAAGCAAGCTGGGCTGCCGAGATAATAGGAAGTAGTGGGCACATGGAGCACTGGAAAGCCTAGGTCCTGTCTACAGAGATGATGTTGCCAGTACTCAGCTCTAGTCATTCACCAAACATGCACTGAGTCCTTACTGTGTGTCTGGAACTATTCTAAATCCTGGGAAAGATAGTAGTGAACCAGAAACATAAGATCTCTGCTCCTATGGGTCTCATGTTGGTAGGAAAACAGATAATAAATAGGGAAATGTCTGCTAATAATAATAGATGCTCTAGTTGTTGTTGTTGTTGTTCTCTTGCTAAGGTGTGTCCAACTCTTTGTGTCCCATGGACTGCAGCACACCAGGCTCATCTGTCCTTCACTGTCTCCCAGAATTCACTCAGATTCATGTCTATTGAGTTGATGATGCTGTCTAACCATCTCATCCTCTGCCACCCGCTTCTTTTGTCTTCATTCTTTCCCAGCATCAATGAGTCGGTTCTTCCCATCATGTGGCCAAAGTTTTGGAGCTTCAGCTTCAACATCAGTCCTTCCAATGAATATTCAGGATTGATTTCTCATAGGATTGACTGGTTTGATCTTCTTGCTGTCCAAGGGACTCTCAAGAATCTTCTCCAGCACTATAATTCAAAAGCATCAATTCTTTGACACTCAGCCTTCTTTATGGTCCAACTCTCATATCCATACTTGACTACTGGAAAAATTATACCTTTGACTATACAGAGCTTTGTCAGCAAGGTGATGTCTCTGCTTTTTAATATACTGTCTGGGTTTATCATAGCTTTCCTTCCAAGGAGCAAGCCTCTTTTAATTTCATGGCTTTGGTCACCATCTGCAGTGATTTTGGAGGCCAAGAAAATAATATCTGTCACTGCTTCCACTTTTTCCTCTTCTGTTTGCCATAAAGTAATGGGATCAGATACCATGATCTTCGTTTTTTGAATGTTGAGTTTTAAGCTAACTTTTTCACTCTCCTCTTTCACCCTCATCAAGAAGCTCTTTAGTTCCTCTTCACTTTCTGCCATTGGAGTGGTATCATCTGCATATCTGAGGTTGTTGATATATAAATATCAAGTTGGCAGTCTTGATTCCAGCTTGTGATTCATCCAGGCCGGCATTTCACATGTACTCTACATACAAGTTAAATAAGCAGGGTGATAATATACAGCCTTGTCATACTTGTTTTCCAATTTTGAACCAGTTGTTCCATGTCCAGTTCTACCTGTGCATACAGGTTTCTCAGGAGACACGTAAGGTGGCCTGATATTCCCATCTCTATAATAATTTGCCAGTTTGTTGTGATCCACACAGTCAAAGGCTTTAGTATAGTCAATAAAGCAGAAGTTTTTCTGGAATGCCCTTGCTTTCTCCATGATGCAACAAATGTTGGCAATTTGATCTTTCATTCCTCTGCCTTTTTTAAACCCAGCCTGTACATTTGGAAGTTCTCAGTTGATGTACTGTTGAAGCCTAGCTTGAAGGATTTTGAGCATAACCTTACTAGCATGTGAAATGACCACAGTTGCATGGAAGTATGAACATTCTTTGGCATTGCCTTTCTTTGGGATTGGAATGAAAAGTGACCTTTTCCAGTCCTGTGGCCACTGCTGAGCTTTCCAAATTTGTTGGCATATTGAATACAGCACTTTCAGAGCATCATCTTTTAGGATTTTAAATAGCTCAGCTAGAATTCCATCATTTCTATTAGCTTTGTTTGTAGTAATGTTTCTTAAGGCTTACTTGACTTCACAGCTCAGGATGTTTGGCTCTAGATTAGTAACCACACCATCATGGTTATCTGGGTCATTAAGACTCTTTTTTGTATAATTCTGTGTATTCTTGTCACCTCTTCTTAATATCTTCTGCTTCTGTTAACGTCCTTACCATTTCTGTTCTTTATCATGCCAATCCTTGCATAAAATGTTCCCTTGATCTCTCCAATTTTCTTGAAGAGATCTCTACTCTTTCCCATTCTGTTGTTTTCCTCTATTTCTTTGCACTGTTCATTTAAGAAGGCTTTTTTTGTGTCTCCTTGCTGTTCTCTGGAACTCTGCATTCAGTGGGGCTTCTTTTGCTTTCACCCTTGCCTTTCACTTTCCTTCTTTCCTCAGCTATTTGTAAAGCCTCCTCAGTTAACCATTTTGCCCTCTTGCATTTTTTTTTCCCCCTTTGGAATGGTTTTGGTCACTGCCATCTATACAATGTTATGAACCTCCGTCCATAGTTCTTCATGCACTCTATCTACCAGATCTAATCCCTTGAATCTATACATCACCTCCACTGTATAATCATAAGGAATTTGATTTAGGTCATACGTGAATGGCCTTGTGGTTTTCCTTGCTTTCTTGAGTTTAAGCCTGAATTTTTCAATAAGGAGCTGATGATCTGAGCTACAGTCAGCTCCAGGTTTGTTTCTGTTGACTGTATAGAACTTCTCCATCTTTGGCTGCCAAGAACATAATCAGTGTGATTTTGGTATTGACCATCTGGTGATGTCCATGTGATTCCATGTCCAGTTCTACCTGTGCATACAGGTTTCTCAGGAGACACGTAAGGTGGCCTGATATTCCCATCTCTATAATAATTTGCCAGTTTGTTGTGATCCACACAGTCAAAGGCTTTAGTGTAGTCAATAAAGCAGAAGTTTTTCTGGAATGCCCTTGCTTTCTCCATGATGCAACAAATGTTGGCAATTTGATCTTTCATTCCTCTGCCTTTTTTAAACCCAGCCTGTACATTTGGAAGTTCTCAGTTGATGTACTGTTGAAGCCTAGCTTGAAGGATTTTGAGCATAACCTTACTAGCATGTGAAATGACCACAGTTGCATGGAAGTATGAACATTCTTTGGCATTGCCTTTCTTTGGGATTGGAATGAAAAGTGACCTTTTCCAGTCCTGTGGCCACTGCTGAGCTTTCCAAATTTGTTGGCATATTGAATACAGCACTTTCAGAGCATCATCTTTTAGGATTTTAAATAGCTCAGCTAGAATTCCATCATTTCTATTAGCTTTGTTTGTAGTAATGTTTCTTAAGGCTTACTTGACTTCACAGCTCAGGATGTTTGGCTCTAGATTAGTAACCACACCATCATGGTTATCTGGGTCATTAAGACTCTTTTTTGTATAATTCTGTGTATTCTTGTCACCTCTTCTTAATATCTTCTGCTTCTGTTAACGTCCTTACCATTTCTGTTCTTTATCATGCCAATCCTTGCATAAAATGTTCCCTTGATCTCTCCAATTTTCTTGAAGAGATCTCTACTCTTTCCCATTCTGTTGTTTTCCTCTATTTCTTTGCACTGTTCATTTAAGAAGGCTTTTTTTGTGTCTCCTTGCTGTTCTCTGGAACTCTGCATTCAGTGGGGCTTCTTTTGCTTTCACCCTTGCCTTTCACTTTCCTTCTTTCCTCAGCTATTTGTAAAGCCTCCTCAGTTAACCATTTTGCCCTCTTGCATTTTTTTTTCCCCCTTTGGAATGGTTTTGGTCACTGCCATCTATACAATGTTATGAACCTCCGTCCATAGTTCTTCATGCACTCTATCTACCAGATCTAATCCCTTGAATCTATACATCACCTCCACTGTATAATCATAAGGAATTTGATTTAGGTCATACGTGAATGGCCTTGTGGTTTTCCTTGCTTTCTTGAGTTTAAGCCTGAATTTTTCAATAAGGAGCTGATGATCTGAGCTACAGTCAGCTCCAGGTTTGTTTCTGTTGACTGTATAGAACTTCTCCATCTTTGGCTGCCAAGAACATAATCAGTGTGATTTTGGTATTGACCATCTGGTGATGTCCATGTGTAGAGTCATAGCCATCTCTCGTGTTGTTGGAAAAGGTGTTTGCTATGACTGGCATGTTCTCTTGACAAAACTCTGTTAGAGCCTTCGCCCTGCTTCATTTTGTATTCCAAGGCCAAATTTGCCTGTTATTCCAGATATCTCTTGACTTCCTACTTTTGCATTCCAATACCCTATGATGAAAAGGACATCTTATTTTGGTGTTAGTTCTAGAAGATGTTGTAGGTCTTCACAGAACTGATCAACTGCTTCTTCAGCATCAGTGGTTGGGGCATAGACTTGGATTACTCTGATGCTGAATGATTTGCCTTGGAAACAAACCGAGATCATTCTGTCATTTTTGAGGTTGCTGTCAAGTACTGCATTTCAGACTCTCTTGTTAACCATGAAGGCTACTCCATTTCTTCTAAGGGATTCTTGCCTACAGTAGTAGATATAATGGTCATCTGTATTACATTTGCCCATTCCTGTCCATTTTAGTCCACTGATTCCTAAGATAGCAGTGTTCACTCTTGCCATCTCCTGCTTGACCACATCCAATTTACCTTGATTCATGGACCTAACATTCCAGGTTCCTATGCAATATTGTTCTTGACAGCATAGGACTTTACTTTCCACAACTGAGCATCGTTTCCACTTTGGCCCAACTGCTTCCTTCTTTCTGGAACTATTAGTAATTGCCCTCTTCTCTTCTCCAGTAGCATATTAAAGATGTTTCAACATGGGGGCTCATTTTCTATCGTCATATCTTTTTGCCTTTTCATACTGTTCATGGGGTTCTTGAGGCAAGAACACTGGAGGAGATTGCCATTCCCTTCTCCAGTGGACCATGTATTGTCAGAACTCTTCACTATGACCTGTCTGTCTTGGGTGGCCCTGCATGGCATGGATCATAGCTTCATTGAGTTATACAAGTCCCCATGACAAGGCTGTGATTGGTGAAGGGGAGGTGTTCTAGAGAGAATTATAACAAGGTGATGTGATGCAGAAATAGGGAAGTGAATCAAGGAAGGCTACTATGAAAAGGTGGCAGTTAAGGTGAGACCTGAATGATAGGGAGAGCCAGCCATGTGAAGAAAGAGGGAAGGATATGCCGCACAGGTGGAGCCACTAGTGTAAAGGTTCTAAGGCAGGAATAAGGTCACTATAGGTCAGGAGCAGCAGACGGCAGGGAGGGGATAGGAGCTTCAGAAACCAGCTTCTGGCTTGCTAGGCCAGAATGGCTGGTACATTTTTAAAGTGTCAGGGAAAGCCATTTGAGGGTCTTAATAGGGGAGAGATGGAAACTATTTTATATTTTTAAAAGATTATTCTTTGCTTGTGCTTCTAGCAGGTATCAGCTGGATACTCTAAAAGGCCTTCCTTACACAATACTACCAGGTCTTTGATATTACAATGACCTTATTTTTTTTTAATTTAATATTGGGATAGTTGATTTATAGTGTTGTGTCAGTTTCAGGTGTACAGCAAAGTGATTTAGTTATACATAGTCCTATATCTGGACGTCCCTGGTGGCTCAGACGGTAAAGCGTCTGTCTACAATGCAGGAGACCTGGGTTCGATCCCTGGGTCGGGAAGATCCGCTGGAGAAGGAAACGGCAATCCACTCCAGTACTATTGCCTGGAAAATCCCATGGACAGAGGAGCCTGGTAGGTTACAGTCCATGGGGTCGCAAAGAGTCAGACACAACTGAGCAACTTCACTTTCACTATTCCTATATCTATAATTTTTCAGATGCTTTTCCCATTAAAGTTACTACAGAGTACTGAGTATAGTTCCCTGGGCTATATACTAGGTCCTTGATGATCTACTTTATATATAGTGGTGAGGTGAGGTGAGGTGAAGTCGCTCAGTCGTGTCCGACTCTTTGCGACCCCGTGGGCTGTAACCTACCAGGCTCCTCTGTCCATGGGATTCTCCAGGCAAGAATACTGGAATGGATTGCCATTTCCTTCTCCAGGGGATCTTCCCGACCCAGGGATCGAACCCGGGTCTCCCGCATGAGAGGCAGAGGCTTTAACCTCTGAGCCACCAGGGAAGTCCATATATAGTGGTCTATATATTAATCCCCATCTCCCAATTTATCCCTTCCCTGTCCACTTGGTAACCATAAGTTTGTTTGCTATATCTGTGATTCAATTTCTGTTTTGTAAATAGGTTTCTTAGTCTCAGTTTTTAGATTCTGCATATAAACAGTATCATATATTTGTCTTTGTCTGAAGTGAAGTGTCTTACTTCACTCAGTATGACATCTCTTAAGTCTATCCGTGTCACTGCATAGGGCATTATTTCATTATTTCTTATGGCTGAGTAATATTCCATTGTGTCTATGTGCCACATCTCCTTTATCTGTTCTTCTCGATGGGCATTTAGGTTGCTTCCATGTCCTGGGTATTGTAAATAGTGCTTCAGTGAACACTGGGGTGTAGTATCTTTTTGAATTATGGTTTTCTCTAGATACATGCTCAGGAGAGGTATTGCTGGGTCAAATGATAGCTCTATTCTTAGTGTTTTAAAGGACCTCCATGCTGTTCTCCATAGTGGCTATACCAATGTACATTCCCACCAATAATGTAGGAGGGTTCCCACACTCTCTCCAGTCTATTGTTTGTAGACTTTTTGTTGATGGCCATTCTGACCAATGTGAGGTGATACCTCATTGTGGTTTTGATATGCATTTCTCTAATAATTAGCGATGTCAAGTATCTTTTCATATGTTTTTTGGCCATCTGTATGAGTTCTTTGGAGAAATGTCTGTTTAGATCTTCCACTCAGTTCTTTGATTGGGTTGTCTCTTTTTTCATATTGAGCCACATGTGCTATTTGTATATTTTGGAGAATAATCCTGTGTCAGTTGCTTTGTTGGCAAATATTTTCTTCTATTCCGTAGGTTGTCTTTTTGTTTTGTTTATGGTTTCCTTTGAAGTGCAAAAGCTTTTAAGCCTAGTTAGGTCCCATTTGTTTACTTTTGTTACAGTGAGCTTAGTTTTAATACATAGCTTGGCTTGCAAGGAAGTAAGAGAAATCCCAAAGGCATAAAAAAAGAAAAAATAAAAAGGAGCATAAAGTGTAAGCAAATGCAAAATCCATATATTGGAGAAAGGAATGGGAGGTTAAGCTTTGGGCTGCTGGAAGTAGATGGGCTAAATTTGAGAATCCCCACACCCTAAACCAGTATCCTTGAAGATAACTACAACCTTAGATAAGCGTAGCCCAGGAAGAATACTCAAGCTAGCAAAGCAAAGAAACCTATCAAGAACTCTGTCTCCACACTGATTCTAGATAGGGTGAAAAAGAGAAGAGAAAAAGAGGAATAGACACTCTCTGAAATTTTTAACCCATGAAATTGGCCAACTCTAGTCTGGAATTCAATCTAACAGACTCTGGATAGTCAAAAGAAACTCCAAACCAAGAAATCTGTGAACTTGCTAGAATACCAGTAGCTGGCTCACCACTTACACTCAACAGAGGGTGCTCACAATGTTAAAATTACTAAACACACAAACCATCAGACAGAATCATCAGAAATAATTAATAAAACATTTATTGCCCCACAGATTTTAGATATTGAAATCACCAGATAGAGAATGTAAATAATCACATTTTATATGTAAAAGAAATCAAAGTGGTTTCTCAAAGAATTCATTGGCTATAACCAGATAGATCTGAAGAAAAATGCTTAGAAAAATATGATCACTGAAATTTAAAATATGTTTGTAAATTAAATGTACATTAAGTATAACTGAAGAGGAAAGTTGTGAGCTAGAAGATGAATCCAAAGAAATTACCCAGAATGAAATACACAAAGCCCAGGGGTCGGAAAATGAAAAGAGGTTCAGTATCAGGGAAGATATATATGTCTAATTAGAGTTCCAGTAGGAGATAAAGAATAAGGGAAAGGTAATGTTTGAATCCAAGTTGTTTGAAAAATTGCCATAAATGATGAAAAATATGAATCCACACATATAGGAATCATAAAAGATATCAAGCAAGATAAATGAAAAGTAAATTCAAACATGATGGTAAAAGTGTAGTTCATAGAGAACTACCATAAAAGTAACTAAAGAGAAGTGGTATACCATCTACAAAAGAATAATTTCTAGACTGATAATAAATCCCAGAGATATTAGCATAATATATTCAAAGTGCTGAAGTAAAATAATTGTCAGCCTGAAACTGTTTCAGCAAAACTTTTTATTATATTTTTTAAAATTGAAGTATAGTGATGTATAATTTTATACATCAAAACTGTTTTTTAAGACCAAAGGTGGAATACAGTCATTCTCAGATAAACAAAACCTAAAGGGGATTTACTCACAATAAACTAACACAAAAAAAATTTCTGAAAATGAGTCAGCAAGTAATTGAGATTCAAAAAGGAATAGAGAGCAAAGAAGTTGGGACATACATGAGTAAATCTAAACAAATATAGTACAAAATAATAATAAAACATATAAATTGTGGGATTAAGAAAGACAACTAAAATATTGGATAACAATAGCATGTTAATTAAGATAAGATGATCAAAGTTTAAGAAATGTGTGTTAATTGGGAAGAGAAATGAGATATAGATGAATAATAGCTAGCCACTGATTGTTTATAATGCACCAGGTGTATGTAGTAACTCATTTACCTTCATAACAACTTTCTGAGTTAGATATTATAGTTATCCTCAGTTTACAGATGAAGTGGCAAAGAAAGTGGTCACACAGCTTGTAAGCAAAGAGCTGGGTTCAAATTCAGGTAAAATAACTCCAAATTGGATCTACTATATAGTATTCTCTGTGCTGTGTTTTGAAAGTTAAATCAGTTCAGTTCAGTCGCTTAGTCGTGTCTGACTCTTTTCGACCCCATGAGTCACAGCACGCCAGGCCTCCCTGTCTATCACCAACTCCCGGAGTTCACCCAAACTCATGTCCATCGAGTCGGTGATGCCATCCAGCCATCTCATCCTCTGTCCTCCCCTTCTCCTCCTGCCCCCAATCCCTCCCAGCATCAGAGTCTTTTCCAATGAGTCAGCTCTTCTCATGAGGTGGCCAAAGTATTGGAGTTTCAGCTTTAGCATCATTCCTTCTAAAGAAATCCCAGGGCTGATCTTATTCAGAATGGACTGGTTGAATCTCCTTGCAGTCCAAGGGACTCTCAAGTGTCTTCTCCGACACCACAGTTCAAAAGCATCAATTCTTCGGTGCTCAGCTTTCTTTATAGTCCAACTCTCACATCCATACATGACTACGGGAAAAACCATAGCTAACTCGAAAATCAACTAGATGTGTATAAGAGACAGGTATACTGTTTACAAGAAACATATAAAATACAAGGACATAGAAAAAAATTTTTTAAGTTTCTTACGTGTTTTACCTGATTTTTTAAAAACTGGTAATCTCCCACAAAGAAAGTACCTATCAAACTTTCAATGAACAATCTATTTACTTAAATCTAGTACACAGTTATCCAGAGGATAGATAGAAGCAATGCCTCTACAACTCATTTTGAGGACAGTTTGGAAAAGGAAAACTATGGACCCATTTATATGTTAATAAGATGGGCTTTCTAAAATATATTTATTTAAATCACCACATTAAGAGGCTAAAAGATAAAAAATCATATTATTACCTGATAAGTGCAAAAAAAATCATTTGATAAAACTCATTGATGATAACAAGAAATTTTACAAAACTAGGAATGAGGAAAATTTTCCTTTACCTAAGAAATAATTTCTACAAAATAATATACTTCTGCTTGTCATTATCACATATAAAAAGTAGTCCCTTAAAATAAAGAATAAGACAGATAAGCCCACCATCACTACCTCTGTCAACACTGCATTATCTTTGCCAGCAGAGTAAAACAAAAAGTAAAAGGGATAAGAATTTGAAAAGAAAAATGAAACTGTCATCATTTTTTATTTATAACTGCCCCCATAAAAGATACAAGTAAAACTTATTAGAATCTATAAGAGATTCATTAAATGACTAGATTTAAGATCAGTATATAAAATTATATTTCTAAAAAAAAAAAAAACAACTGGGGAAATAGAAAACTCAAGTGCTTTTCCTGCCTATTCTGTATAAACTGTTCCATTGGATAACCAGCTAGTAGGTAAAAGGAAGCATCTCAGTTATTTAAAGTAATCCATAAAAGTAAAATGGGAGAAATAGAATATTGTCTTTTTGCAACTGACAGTTAATGAGTTGAAACACTGAATATCAGTGGCTGCTGATATTTTTTAAAAAGAGTGAAAACCAAAATTCCTGAAGAAAAAACATAAAGGAATCAAACCTAATTCTAATGGAGCATCTGGACTGAGCTGCCAGTTTCTAGGAAATACAGCGGACACAGGAACATGATAGACTACATCACAAGTGTGCAAACAGCGAAATCCAGGTTGCAAAACTGTCCAACAGACTGAGTTCTGCAACAGATGAGGTGTAAGAAAATGAAAGGATGGAGGGGGAATCTGTAAATTAAGAGAGTTAAAAGACATAACAAGGTGTTTAAAAAATAGGCAAACTAAAGTACAGCATAAAGAAATACGAGAGATTGCTATGAAAGTCAGGATAGTAGTTATCTTGGAGGAAGAGAGAGGGGCCTGACTTGTGTGGGGCATATAGAGGCACTTGTGATATGACTGGAAAAGTTCTGTTTCTTGACCCAGATGGTTGCTAGTGTAGCCACCTTACAGTTATTCACTAAGCTCTGCATTTGTTTAATTTACTTTACAATTTAGAAGTTTTTAAAATCTTTTTTTACAGCTGCATTGCTCTATCATGCAGCAAGCAATTAGAAAATATAATTTAAAAAAAAATAACATTAACATAACTTACGATACCCAAGAATACATCAAGCAAAGTATATATAGGACGTTTATGGTAGAAATTATATAATGTCAGTGAAAAACTTGAAAGAAAATGTTTTCAAGTATAGAGGTATATTCACTGATAGGAAAACTCAATATCAATATTAAGATTTGATTCTCCCCAATTTGGTTGTTGTTAGGAGACAATTTTACATGAGCCTCTTGTGTTTCTGAACATCTTGTGAGCAGAGACATTGACTGCCTTTTTCCAGGCTGTGTTTTCAAGACTCTTTGTATAGCTAACAACCTGGGAAGGCAGAGATACGTTCTTCCTACAGAATAAGAGAGTAGGTTTGTTTATTGTTTTCTAAGAAAATAATGTATCCCTAGTGGGCTTCCCGGGGGGCACTAGTGGTAAAGAACCCGCCTGCAAATGCAGGAGACATTAAGAGACACGGGTTCAATCCCTGGGTCAGGAAGATCCCCCGGAGGAGTCATGGCAACCCACTCCAGTGTTCTTGCCTAGGAGATCCCATGGACAGAGGAGCCTGGTGGGCTATGGTCCATGGGGCTACAGAGTTGGACAAGACTGAAGCAACTCAGCACACACTGGGGTAAAGATCAGGCTGACTCACTGCCCATTATAAAAGAGTCAGGTTCTCAAACTTTGTTTCTTTTCCCATAACACAACCCATTGCACTGCAGGCTCCACCCAGCCCTCTTCTCATAGCCCTCTCTCTGGGAACATGACAAAAGAAACCAACACCCAACACGCTGTTTGCTGTGTTGTGAGTAATAAATCCTGCCCTTTGTCTGAGATCCAGGAGTCTCGTGTATTCTGCCAGTGTCAACAAGACAGTGGCAGGCTAGCTTCTCCATTTGCAAGTAGGATAAGCCTCAGACCCTTCACAGTTCTTCACAGTTAGCCACTTGGAGAAAAAAAGAAATTGGATATCTATTCATATTGTACACAAAAATCTATTCCAGGTGAATTAAGGGCTTAACTGTGAAAAGCAAAAATTTAACTTTTGGTAGAAAATATAACCAAGGAAAGCGGGAAAGATTTATTGAACAAAACACAAAAATCATAAGGGAAATAATCAATAAACACAATAAACAACAAGA
>SJYT01016090.1:435503-449135 GCA_006410635.1 Cephalophus harveyi | reverse complement strand
TGAGCGCCGAAGAATTGGTGCTTTTAAACTGTGGTGTTGGAGAAGACTCTTGAGAGTCCCTTGGACTGCAAGGAGATCCAACCAGTCCATTCTGAAGGAGATCAACCCTGAGATTTCTTTGGAAGGAATGATGCTGAAGCTGAAACTCCAGTACTTTGGCCACCTCATGCAAAGTGCTGACTCATTGGAAAAGACTCTGATGCTGGGAGGGATTGGGGGCAGGAGGAGAAGGGGCCGACAGAGGATGAGATGGCTGGATGGCATCACGGACTCGATGGACGTGAGTCTGAGTGAACTCCAGGAAATGGTGATGAACAGGGAGGCCTGGCATGCTGCAATTCATGGGGTCGCAAACAGTCAGACACGACTGAACGACTGAACTGAACTGATATATAGATTATATTAAAGGCAGGATATTATCACTTTATACTTCAGATTACACTTTTTGGAAATGGTATTTAATAATGGGTAAGTCAGAATGTCTGGGTTGAAAGCCTGGGTCCACCACTGACAAGCTGTGAATCCTTGGGGAAATGACTGCAGCTCCCGGTCTCAGCACCCTCCTCTGCGTGGGGGTGGGGGTGGGGGAAGGTATAAGAACTGCACTTGTCTCATCGGGAATTTTGAGAATTAAGTGAAAAAAAGATCTGTGTATCTGAGGACACCGTGCTGTCAATACTAGAGATTGTCATCACTCATTATTGTATCATCCTATGTGGAAGGGGTGTCAGAGCGCTAATGATGGGATAACTTTCATGCTGTCTTGATACATATGTGTGTGTGTGTGTGTGTGGCTACAAAGGAAAATTTCAGGGGACTTGCAACTTAGTCTTTTTTTAATTAATTTTTTGTTAGAGCATAGGTGCTTTACAATGCTGTATTAGTCTACTGTACAGCAAAGTGAATCAGCCATAATAAACACATAGCCCCTCCCTTTGACTTCCTTCTCATCCAGGTCACCACAGTGCATTAAGTAGAGTTCTTTGTACTATACAGTAGGTTTTCATTCATTATCTATTTTATCAATAGCATATATTTATCTGTCTATTTTATCAATAGTATATATGTGTCAACCCAAGTCTCCCAATTCCTCCCACTCCCATTATCCTCCCCCCGCGCCCCTGCACATAACTTAGGTTATAAATCATAAATCAGTCCATCGTGATATGCAGGAGCAGCTCCTTCTAGTGTTCTGAAGCAAATTATTGTCTCTGGGCTTCCCAGGAAGGGAAGCTGTGCACAGCTGGAGCCCTCGGGCTGTGCTTTGTGGCTCCGTGTGTGTGTGTGTGTGTGTGTGTGTGTGTGGTGGGCTTGTGGGTCCGGAAGGGGCAGGCTGAGGCCAGGCTGGGGTGCTCTGAGGCTTCAGAGGACAGAAAATCCATCCCAGAGGCGGCTGTGGCAACCACTCTTCTCGAAGCAAGTATGTAGATGAATCATCTTCTCTCTCCAGCTAAGCCAGTGACCATGGGGAGGAAAAAAAGAGGCTGTGGGTAGTGTACCGTAAGTGACGGGGCACTTATCTTGTGGCTGAGACGTGGGTGCCACCAGTGGGGTGTTCTGGAAAGAGTGGCCTGGCTCAGAGGAATGGGAAAGGAGGGTGGGATCTGCAGACCCCGGGCCATGACCTCCATCTCTACCTGGACTCCTGACCCCTGAGAGCCACCTCAGCCCTCTGTGCTCCAGGCTCCTCATTTGAGAACACAGTGGAATCGAGAATCCTTTATCACAGATGGGAAAGGATTCTCGTCTCGATGAAAGCATGCCTCCTCCATCATCACGACTGAATTATAGTGTAAAGATCTTCCACACTTTTAATGTTCATGCACCCTCTTCCTTCAGGAAGCCTAGGCTCCCTGACCTAAAACCAGTAGTAGACTTATTTTTTAGTTCTACTTGTGAGGCATGTTTAGAAATTAAGTTCATCATGCTTTATCAGCTTTATGATACACAGAAGTGCATGGGTCTGTGCTTTGCGATGTCACCTTCCTGGATGTAGGGGATTCTGTGGTTGATGCATCTGATGCTCTGAGGATGCTCATTGCAGCGGCTTCTCTTGCTGCAGAACACGGGCTCCAGGGCACGGGCTTCGGTGGCCGTGGTTCCTGGGCTCTGGAGCACAGGCTTAGCAGTTGTGGGACCCTGGTTTAGTTGCTCTGAAGCATGTGGGATCTTCCCAGATCAGGGATCAAACCTGTGTCTCCTGCATTGGCAGACAGATTCTTTACCACTGAGCCCCCTGGGAAGCTGTGCTTCCCCTTTCTTTGCTGTAATCCTTCTCCTTAATATCTACAGGAAGAGCATGGTATGTTTGCCTTAATAAAATTGTCTCAACTTTATTATAGTCTTGACCCTTAAGAAGTTTGTATTTAAAACCCAGAGGTAGAAAGTGTAAAATAATACCTTAGTTTCAAAGGCCATTATAATTGATTTTTGTGTTTGTCAAGGAAAAATGCTTTAACAAGGGCAACTCCAAATACAATAGCTTAATCAAGGTAGAAATATATTTCTCTCTCATGTTGGTAGACGGCCTAGGACTGGTAGGGTGATCTTGACAGCCAAAGCCTTTAACTCCAGTTTTGAAGTGGCTGCTTCAGCGCTTGCCATCACACCTGTAACCCAACCAGCAGAGAGGAATAAGGAAACGAGGGAACCATACTTTCATGCTTTCCAAAAGCATGACCTGAAAATGGTACCCATCACCTCTGCCCTCATCCTATTGGACAGAACAATTTCCCATGGAGACCTAACTGCATCAGTGGATGGAAAATGTAGACCACCCATTAAAACAGGGAGATATAATATTGGTAAAAATTAGAATTTTCTGCCACAGCTTGCTAGTGACCCACCAGGACTCAAACTCAGGTGTTCTGATGATGTGTATGGTATTATTTAGAACATAAAACAGCAAGGTAAAAAAAATGACTTGGCCCCCAAAATGAATGAACACAGTTGCTGCACCACATGTGTTTAGAAGACCCTGTAGGTAAAAGCCACAGATAAATCCTGTGATTCAGCTGATCTTTGCAAATCTTAGAAATGACTTTGCTATGCTGTCACAATTTTGCTTGGTCTTATCTTTCATGGGAGATTGGGGAGTTTTCCACATTTCTAGATGAAAAGCCCTGGTTTTCCTCACTTAGAAATTGTAGAGATAGTTGCAACTGACATATATCCTCTTATGCAAACATATTTGTAGAAAATTTGATTCAAAAATCCATTATACAGGGTCAGGACCAGAATATATGTTCCAACATGCCATACATTCTCTAGTAATAATCATATACTGTGTTTTCTTTAAAAAAGAATACTTAGAAGTCAGCCTATGGTATAACATCCAAGGAAGGGAACCTTTTGTGGAATGTATTTTCTATTGAATTTTTGTTGGTGGATGCCCTGTATGCCAGAAGAAGCTATCAGCCTCTTTCTTTCTTCATTATTCTGCTGGTCCCTCCCTCCTCCCCCAACCCTTTCCTCAAGTTGCATCTTTTGAATATGGAAAGCTATATTTAATGCTTAATGTATTCTTCCTGAAAAAGCTTTAAGGCCATCTTCATAAACACCACCATTTCTTGTTTAATAAACAATCGCTGTCTCATTAAATGTAAATGAGTTCTTTATCCTTAGCGGTATTTGTTGAATCTATTACTTACTGTGTTTACCAATTTTGTTTCCTTTGGCTGGAAAGCTTTCTGTAAACTACTCATAAATATAAAGTTGAAACGAAGGCATTTTCTCTATGTTGGAGCACCTGCGTTAGGAAGCTTTGAACAGCCCTTTCCTTAAAGTCTGCTGTCTTTCCTGTCCCCCTGGAGAGAGCCTGGGACTCCTGCTTCTGGCCACCTGACCCCTATCTTTTGTCTCTCAGGAATGCCTATGCCAACCTTCCTGGGTTGGAATCAGAGGACTTGCTGCAGGTAGAAAACAGGCGATCCTGGAAAAGCGTAGTGCAGCCAGTCTTTGGCCGGGTGGAAAATGAGTTCTCCGTAGTAGCGGCAACATTTGGCACTTTGATTCACTCGATCCTATCGTGTCCAGGTTTCCTGGCTTCTAGGGCATGGAGTAAGGCCCATCTGTTCCAGCAGGCTTTCCCTGATTAGATAGGATGCTTGGCAAACAGAGTCTCAGATAATGGATATTTGAATATTTTTGTAATTTCCATGCTTGCGCCTAACAGCTTAGCAGTTGGCCCTATGTTTAAAGAAAATGGATAATAATCATGAGTAATGTGGCAATTTCCATTCAAAAATTTCAAATGGTGCTTAATTAAATCTTCCAATAACATTTGGAAGCAAAGGTTCAGCCTGCCCATGCTGTAGTCATGAAGAAAAAAAGAGGGAGAGGATGGAATCTTCCAGAACCGGTGGTGGGGAGACCAAGCCAAGCACGGGAGCTGGGACCAGGCACTTTATCCCAGCCCTTATATCAATGGTCCCTGAACTTTTTGACATCAGGGACCAGTTTTGTGGAAGACAATCATCCACAGACGGGGGCAGGGGTAGGGGATGGTTTCAGGATGATTCAAGTGCATTGCATTTATTGTGCACTTTATTTCTATCATTATTGCATCAGTTCCACCTCAGATCTTCAGGCATTAGATCCTGGAGGTTGAGGACCCCTGCCCTAGATCACTCTCCACAGCCAGCCATTCCCACGAAACTGACTGCCGATCAGGAGGCTCCTTAGCATCATCGTGTATTTCCACAGCATCTATCAGAAAGGATGGAACACCCCTGGTTGAATGCCTGGGGGTGTGAGGCAGGTCTAGAAGACTGTTCTGCTGACCCTGCCCTCGTAAGCCTTCCTACTGTCCAGATTGCAGAGGCGGCTGCTGGCCGGCCAGTGGGCTCTTTCAGAGCTGGTCCTGGATTACAGAGCATCCCTCATCAAACTCTTCCCACCGTGGATACTTATTTTAATTTTAAACATCTTCCATTGTAGCAGCATTCTTGAACTCTCCTTGGTAACTTTTAATGTCCAAAACCCCACTGATGATAACATGGAAGAATCTTAGTATTGGGAAAGAATTTGGAAGTCTCCTATTTAGACTGATCATTTTAGAAATAGACCCTGTGTCCCATTCTCAACTCACCCAAAGGCTGTGCATTTACCGTAAGTCACGTCAGCAGTTTGCATCCGAGCTTGTCCTGGTCTGGAGACTCCCAGTCCAGAGACCTTTGGTTTCAGCATTGCAAATGGATTTTTCCTCTGTTGAAATCTGAAGCTATTTTTGTTCCTTCGGTTCCCGCCGGGGGACAGGTAGGAAGAGGAGTGATGTAGGACAATTTGTCAGCATCCTACTTCTGTTCGCCATTCCTATCACACTGGGGCGTTACTCACCACCCTCGTGCTCCCTCTCCGTGTCCCCCTGGCCTTCCATTAGCGCCTTTCCTCTCCTCCTCTGGTCTCATTTTCCCAACCTGTAAAATCAGGTGAATAGGATTTACCCTTTCCCCTCTAGGGATGTTTGAAGATTGATAACATGTCAGGGAAAAGACTGGATTTATTAGAATTTTGCAATATCCCATTTAAACAGAGAAGAGTCCATGGGGGAAAGAAATTTAGAAATAACTTTCTCATATTATTTTTAAAGTTCATCATTTCCCTTCATATTATTATTAGTGTATATATATACATATATTGTTGGTTTTTTTGTTTTTTTTTTTTTTTTTGGTCTGGCTCTAGCACAATTTAAAGTCTTTTATAAAGGTCTTGACTGTTTCCAAGAAAGTCGGCCAAGCACTGAAGCAGGACAGAGAGAAGGATGATACAGTGAGCCCGGCCTGGGGACCGAGAGTCCTGTCACGCTGACTTATGATGGATGGAGGGGGAGTCTATTTCTCAACCACAGTGGGGAGAGGTAAAGTGTAAAGAAAGATGCAACCGTGAGTCTCTGGGTGATCCATCTTGCAACAGATAAACTCTCAGAAGCTGCAGTTCAGGAGAGAAGAAAGAAAGAAGAATCAAATTCATTATGTGAAGTTTAATCTCATGAGGAAATATCAAAATATGTCAACAGCACCCAAGACAGGGGGGTGGGGGAGAGGGTGGGGAATTCACTGATGGTGTTTGTCAGCTGCTAAACCAGGCGTGGAGGCAGAGAGGCACTGGGCTCCGGGGCTCCGACTGCAAACAGCCTTCCCAACCGATTCCACAGGAGGCCAGGCAGAGCTGAGGGCATCTCAGGCAGAATGAAGCCGGGGGATTCAGCAGACACAGGGGGCCTATCTGAAGGCCCTACTTCCATCTGCAATTCACCTTCACATCCCTTTCTTTGTATTTCTTGTGTTCAGGCTCTGCATCAGGGTTGGGTATAAATAATCCCATGAAAAGTGTGGCATGGAGCTTTCTCTAAAAATCTTTTGCCATCATGTCTTCCCTGACCACTCCCTGTTCATCTCCAAATTAATTTCAGCGGATACTGCCTTAGCATGAGCAGCCTAAATCTTGCAAAGGAAATTCATAGCTTGAGGAATCTTTCCTGTCACTTTAAGCAGGCTTCTTAGGGTGAAATTCTCAATGTCCTGCACAGACACAAGGTACCAGCCAGCTCCTTCCTCCTCCCATGCAGACCTGACCCCGTCAGCACCGCAGAGGGGGAGGCGGCAGAAGCATCCCCCACCTCTAGGCACAGAGGCAGGTTTTGCAATTTCAATCTCTGTCCCACTCCTCATTCCCACAGTGACCTTGGGCAAATCGCTTTCACCTCCCTGGGCCTCAGTTTCCACATCTGGAGAGCTGAGATAATAGCTACCTGCCTCTTGGGGGGAGTCTGCGGGGCTTAATTAATTAATGTTTGGCAAAGCTTCCGAGACCTTTGCTTGAAAGAAGCCTTGCGAGCGCGAATTATTATTATTATATCACGGAAGCCTTAACTCCAATTTTGCTGCTGAGGCTAATGATTATTTCTTTCCCGAAGACAAAAAAAAATAATTTAAACTCCAAGTCATTTATCAGGTAGTGGGGAAAAAATTCTCCGTTTGTCAAGGACAACACTGTCTAAATGGAATTTCCAGCAGCCCCTCTCGGGGGAAGGTTGCAAGAAAATCTTTGTATTTTGCCCTCTTCCCCAGGCACCGTCTGTCTGTGCCCTTCTCCTGTCCCTGTTCTTGGCTCTCTCCCCGGGTCGAGGCGCTAGCCCGGGTGGGCCAGAATGACCCTTCTACTGAATGTGCTTTTGATTTCCTGGGCTGTGGGGTCCTCACCGGGGTCCTGGTCTCCACCCACTGCCCTTTAAGCAGCTGACCGTCCAGCTCTGGCTCAGCATCGAAGCCAAATGCCAAGTATTTTTAAGGAATCAGACTTTATTCAGTACCCTTGGATCAATTTCAAATAACTGGGCACTGTCACTATTAAAAGCATCAAACTGATTTGCAGTGTCAAACGACCCCCTCCCCTGAGACAGTGGCCCCATGTTTTCCACCGGGATAAAAATAATGCGAGGCGCTGGCATCTGTTTCCTTACTTTCCTGTCTGTCCCTGAGGCTTGATGGGTTGCCTGGCTCCCCACCGCAGTTCTCATCCACCCCTCCAGCAGGTTTCCAGGGCTTCTTCCCTCTTTCTCAAAACAACCTTCCCGGGCTCGTATGCCTCTTTGCTGCGGGGCAGGGACATTCCTGGACCCTGTCCTCACCCTGCCAGGGAGCCTGCATCACCCAAGGTCAGATCAGGAGTGCCTCAGTGGGGCACCCAGTGGGTGTTCTGTGCAAAGCTTTTCCTCCCAGACCTGAATGCCCCCTGTTGCTGCATGAGCTGTCAGAATCCGAAGGCTAGTGATGACTCCATTTTACTGAGAAAGAAACCAAGGATCAAAAAATAGCTTTCCACCTGCTCTCCTTCACCTGGGTGCAGCCAGTCCTGACGCTGCAGCCTTGGTCTGCGAGGCTCCTCCCCCGGCCCCAGTCTTCACTCCCACTGTCCGCTGTTCAAGAACATTCTCACCACACACACAAATACACACACACACTCTCATCTACGTACACACACAGTCTCGACTAATACACACACATATAATCATCAGCTCACACATACACATTCACACACACAACCTCATTAACTCTCTCTCACACATCCAGAGCCTTATAAACTCACACATACACACACGCTCATCAACTTACACAGTCTCAACTCACATACAAATATATAAACATCGACTCACACACAGACCTGAGAGTGCCTCTTCTTGTGTTTCCCCCAGACCTGGGGTACCTCTTGCTGTGTGTCCCCATACCTAGAGGTCCCTCTCCCCATGTGTCCCCATACCTGGGCATCCCTCTCCCTGTGTCCCCGCTCAGACCTGGGCATCCCTCTCCCCGTGTGCCCTCACTGACCAGGGGTCACTCAATGGTTAACATCCTCCGTGCTGGGTGAGCACCTGTGTTTTCATGGCTCCTCCCCCTTCTTATCTAGAAGCATCTTGAGAACAGTGCTTGGCCCTTCCTTGGCACCAAATAAATATTTAATGAACGAATGTGTGAGCAAATAAGTGCCTCTCTGTTCCATGTTTTTAGAGCAAAAATTAACCATACATTTGATGTATTTTGCATGTGTGCTAGAAACATATCTGAGCAGTCTCTACTGGGCCTCGAGCCCCTGTGGGCGCTCTGCATGTTGCTTCTGATAAGCGCGGCCCAGCGCCTCTTGCTGAAATCTCCACACTCCCTCTGTTCCAGCAAGACCACAGGCGTGTTGTAATGTCTGCTTCATCAGTCAGTTCTCAAGAGGGACCTTGATGCCTATGCCAATTTGTCTCCATACGCAGCAAGTCCTACCTTTGTTCTGCCTTCAGTCCTGGCAGCCCAAGCTAGAAAACAGTGCATCTTCGAGGAAGATGGGTAGCCTCTGTGTACAAGCCCAGACTGAAGTGGTCGGGAAGGGAAATCTGATGTCGATAGAAGATGATATTATTAGAAACCTGTTAAATGGGTTCCTAGTGCGTGCCTTTCACATCTCTCCCTTCAAGAAAACCACCCCACACCGTGACTCCTTTTGTGCAGTCAATACAATCCTGATAAGACCTATACAGCACTCACGGTGTGGGAAGAAATTAAACATTTAGGGGACTCCTCCCGAGCCACGCTGATTGAGCTGGAAGGATGCTGCTACGCTGACAGAGGCATTTGTCTGCTCTTGCAAGCTAGTAAGTCTTCCTGGCAGAATGAATTACAAATTCCTTAACAGCTAAGGAGATAAAAACAAAATCAGGAGCTCCTTTCTTCTACCTTGATGCTGTTTTTTTCTGGAAGGGAGTCTTGGTGTGCCTGCCTGTGGTGTGCATGTGTGTGTGTGTGTGTGTGCCTGTCTGTGTGCGTGTTGCAAGGGGGTGCAGCGGGAGAGCCACATAGCAGCTCATCTCATCACACACACAGTGTGAGTCTTGAGCTCTCCCAGGCTGACCCTCTTTTCCTGGCCATTCTGTTAATTGAACCAACCGTGCCAGCTCCTGAAATGCAAGGACAATTTTGTCAGCGGGGGAAGGCACCTTGCACCTCTCAGCCAAATACAGCACAACTTTAAACCGATTAATAAAACTCTTAAAAGGATAATATTGTTGGGCAAAGTGCGAAGGGGTCTTGCTCTTGCTCGGGTTGTATTTTTATTAAGCTGTGAGCTGTATTTTTTTAAAAAAGAGAGAGAGAGATAGAGGGAGTGACAGAGGGAGAAAGGGAGGCTTAGAGCCTGCAGCCTCTTGTTTGCAGATTATTTTATGAAGATGCTCAGTAGAATATCAATTGCCTGTGATTAAAAGTCCCACCAGGTACTACCTTGAAGAGCAGAGGCTTTAGGAGCGAGAGCGACTCCTTGGAGAAGCCGTACCTTTTAAATTTGGAAAAATGATGCAGCTGAAATTTTGCCTTCAGAGCAGGCAGAGCAAGGCAGGGGACTGGTAAGGACAGGGCCAAGCCAGGGTGAGGGGCCGGTTTGAAATGAAGATTTCTTGCTCTGCTCCTGTCCCTCTTGGTAAGAAGGGGACTGGTTCGTTAAGACCAGAGGGGCTCTGGAGGCCAGGGGAAGGACACGCTGAGGAAGGGAATAAGGAAAAGCCTGGAATCTGGTCTTAAGAGATACTGAACAGACCTCTGGCTCCAGAAGCCTCAGAAGCTCTCATTGGAAGTGCTGCCATTCAGGCCTGTTCTATAAGTCCTTTCACGAATTATCAAATTCGCCCCACACATTAAAAATGTGCTCTTTGCTTTTTTGGAAATGAGAATAATTCTAAGTGGAAATGTGATCCTGCATCAGCTCAGTCGTGCCAATGCTGACGTTTCTGGCCCAGATCACTTGACAAAGATGCTCCCAGGGTCCATCCTGGTTGTCCATCACAGTGAGGATGGCCCCAGCCATGGCCGGCTGGTTGGGTGACAGAGCATCCCTCGGGTTCCAGGGACAAAATCTTACAAACATTTATGGTGACAGAGCTGTTCTCGCAGCTCAGGGTCTGAGTTCAGGGATCACTGGTTGGATGCCTGCCCCAGGGAGTGATGGTGATGCTGATCATCAGTGTTCATACGAGGACTCCACAACACGGGCCCTCTGTGTCTGGCTCCTTCCCTGAGCGCCACGCTTTCAAGGGCTTTCCCTGGATCTGGGCCTCATTCCTCTATAGCAGAGCCTCTCTTCTTCCACCGTCTTGTTTTTCACTGAACTTTCTATTTTTATAGATTCAGGTTTTTCTCTCATTCATTTTTCCAGTTTAAGAGACCTGGGCCTTCTCATCCCAGGCACCCTTCCCAGACTTGGAAATCATTCTCCTTCAAAGCAGCTGAGCTTCTCTTTTTTAAAAATTAATTTTTATGAGAGTTTAGTTTATTTACAATGCTGTGTTAGTTTCAGGGATACAGTGAAGTAAATCAGTCCTACATACACATATATCCTCTCTCTCTTTCACATTGTTTTCCCATATAGGTCATTAGGGAGTATTGATAGAGTTCCCTATGCTATGCAGTGGGCCCTTGATAGTCATCTCTCTCACATATAGTAGTATGTATATGTTAATCCAAATTTCCAAATTTATCCCTCCTCCTTTCCCCCTTGGAAACGGAAAGTTTGTTTTCTACATCAGGGACTCTAATTATGTTTTGTAAATAGGTTCATTTGGATCATTTTTTTAAAGATTATACATAATAGAATATTACTTAGCCATAAATAAGAATGGAATAATGCCATTTGCAGCAATATGGATAGGCACAGAGATTGTCATACTGAGTAAGTCAGAGAAAGACAAATATCACATGCCGTCACTTCTATGTGGGATCTAGGAGTGGCTGAGCCTCTGAGGCAGCTGTGGTCCCTGTGCAGGGCAGCTGGGCTAGTGGCCCTCCGTTTCCCACCTTGACCTTTTTTTCTGTTAATGCTTGCTGTACTTTGCCGAGGTCACTGAGTCTGTATGCTCACTCCTCCCTTCCCTCTGATCTTTGCTCTCAAAGCTTCTCACTCAGGGCTCCTCTAACTGCAGGGTGCAAAAAACCGCCCAAAGCTTATTTAAAATGCCGATTCCTTTTTATTTATTTATTTTTAATTGCATCAAGGATATTTTTTTATTTTTAAAATTATTAAAGTATGATAACACATTTGTAGGAGACTTGGAAAATACAGAACAAAGTTACATATAGTTCTGCTATATATTACTATTATTTTTAAGTAGATAAAGATTTTTAGTTGGAGTTTCAGTATCAAACTCTCAGAAATTGATAGAACGAATATACAGAGAAGTAGAAGGATATAGTAGACATGAAAATCACCATGAACAAATGCAAGAGAATTAAGATTTTTACAATTTTCATACATGTTCCCATTGACTATAAACTAGGAGCTATGGAACATGTCCAGGGACATAAAATAAGGTGCAAAAACTTCATGATCTAAAGGTATTGAAATTATATAGAGTCTATTCTCTTATCACCGTGGAGCTGTGTTAGAAATCAGTATAAAAAGATACAAAATGTGGACTCTTGCACCTTTGGGTGGAAAGTGGTTCCTGAGCAATGGAAGCCTATTATGTCTGAAGAGTAGCTTGGGCTGCAGTTCTTCACAAACTCTGAAAAATCCCCCAAACCCAGAAGCCCTATGTGCATTTTGAAAAAAAAAATGCATGGAGAATACATTTAATGGGGCAACTTAGTGGGTCATGAATTTGTGGAGTCCTTTACCCACAGAGAATAAGTCAGACTGTCCGTCTAGCCAAGGCTATGGTTTTTCCTGTGGTCATGTATGGATGTGAGAGTTGGACTGTGAAGAAGGCTGAGTGCCAAAGAATTGATGCTTTTGAACTGTGGTGTAGGAGAAGACTCTTGAGAGTCCCTTGGACTGCAAGGAGATCCAACCAGTCCATTCTGAAGGAGATCAGCTCTGGGATTTCTTTGAAGGGAATGATACTGAAGCTGAAACTCCAGTACTTTGGCCACCTCATGCGAAGAGTTGACTCATTGGAAAAGACTCTGATGCTGGGAGGGATTGGGGGCAGGAGGAGAAGGGGACAACAGAGGATGAGATGGCTGGATGGCATCACTGACTCGATGGACATGAGTCTGAGGGAACTCCGGGAGTTGGTGAAGGACAGGGAGGCCTGGCGTGCTGCGATTCATGGGGTCGCAAAGAGTTGGACACGACTGAGCAACTGAACTGAACTGAAAGTAATAATTTAAAAACAATAACCATTCACTCAATAAACACCATTGCTTACCGTGTCCAGGCACCGGCAGACTCAGCCATGAATAAGGGCAGTATGGTCCCTGCCCTCCTGGCATGTACAGGGCAACAGAGAGGAAGTGACTAAGGCCCCATGGCAGCGCAGTGTGGTGGGGGAGAGAAATGCTTTCCAACCCGCCTGTGCCGAATCTCAGGTCTGCTGTGTGGCCTGGGGCAGGTTACCCAGCTGCTCTGTGCCTCAAATTACTGATGTACAAATGAGGGTAATAGTAGGGCTTCACTGGCTGTGATCAGAAGGCTAGTGCTTCAAATGCCACCTGACACACAGTAGGCACGCAGCATTAACCGGTGGGTGCTTAATGGACCTGATGGACCGTGCTTTTGCTAAATGCTCGAGGGGAGGCGGGGTCCGCGGCGCAGCAGGAGCCCCTTGCTAGGGCTGGAAGAGCCTCCTGATGCAGTGACACTGCCGCGGCTCCGAGGGCCTACCGGATGATTTGCATATAGTAACATGAATCCTTATTGCCAAATTCAGACTCAAATTGAAGAAAGTAGGGAAAACCACTAGACCATTCAGGTATGACCTAAATCAAATCCCTTATGATTATACAGTGGAAGTGAGGAATAGATTTAAGGGCCTAGATCTGATAGATAGAGTGCCTGAAGAACTATGGAATGAGGTTCGTGACATTGTACGGGAGACAGGGATCAAGACCATCCCCATGGAAAAGAAATGCAAAAAAGCAAAATGGCTGTCTGGGGAGGCCTTACAAATAGCTGTGAAAAGAAGAGAGGCGAAAAGCAAAGGAGAAAAGGAAAGATATAAGCACCTGAATGCAGAGTTCCAAAGAATAGCAAGAAGAGATAAGAAAGCCTTCTTCAGTGATCAATGCAAAGAAATAGAGGAAAACAACAGAATGGGAAAGACTAGAGATCTCTTCAAGAAAATTAGAGATACCAAGGGAACATTTCATGCAAGGATGGGCT